>VZRO01000439.1:152558-234418 GCA_013397915.1 Daphoenositta chrysoptera | reverse complement strand
GCCAATGGGCTGCTGTCGTCCAGGGGTAGGTGTCAGATGGCTCGGGTGGCGGGAAAGAGCCTCATTGATATGCACGGTTGTCATGGATTCAAGTTACAGGGCAGGATTGTGCCAGTTAATATTCGTCTTTAGCTGGGGTGGCTCCCTCTCCAATGGACAACCAAAACCATAAAATATTTAACAAATAATCTCAGAAAACAATACATACCAATAAAACATTACTTAACAACATTACAGATGCTTGATAAAAATAATAAAACTCGGGAATAACAATGCTACACAGTAGATAATCTAAAATCACAAAACATCCAACAAATAACTTTATAAACACTTAATGAACATACAACAACTTCAATAACATCATAAATATCTGGTAAAGATGACAGAACTGGGGAACAACAACGTTTAACAGGGACACAACAGCGGTATTTTAAGAAAAGAGGCTTTTAACTTGGATTAACCTGTTTCAACTGGGGCATATACAAAAACTTTTAATTAGGTAACCTTCAACACAATTAACTGGACAATAAAACAATTAATCATTAATGAGCTTGAGTAAAACTACCTAATATGCAAGGACAAATAAATAATTGTGCATAACAAGTCAAGCCCAGCTTATGATAAATACACAGAAGCACCTTGTAGCTGTTTTACCATCCTGAAATAAAAATCATATGCATTTCCTACAAGTAAAGTCGCAGTAGCTGCAGTAATTTTTTGGTAAATACATACAAATCTGCATCTATTTGTAGGCTGCCAAAAACGAGGAAGGAACAGAGATGCTGAAATACATAGTGGGTGAAAATCTGGCTCTAAGGCCCAGCTGCTGCTAGTACTTAAGCACGGGTTTAATTCTGTGAGTGTGATCAGCATAACTGTGAGTTTAACAGAGGTGTTAGCATAAGGAGAAGTGAAAACTTGTGTAAATTCTGCTGAGAGAGCAGTTTATTTGTGAGCCTTAGCATAAATAAGCTAAATCTGGTAATACACAAAAAGAACCAAAAAAAAAGTGCAAGAAGTGCCCCTCAAAGTTGTTACACGATTAAGTTGGGCTTAGATTATTTTCTTCTTTTGAGTGAAATCTAGAATCAGTCTCTGAAGAGCAACAACTAGAAAGGAGAGGGGGAAACAAGGCTTCAAAGTCAGTCTAGAAATCAAAAGGTGTCAATAATAATAATATTAAACTGATGTCTTTAGTGTTCGTTACTTATTCCGCCTGCCTGATCAGTTATCACTGATGCAATGGCTGAAAAGATTGTTTGGGACTGCAATAGTTTTATGTCTTGCCTTCTGCTCCTCCCTAAAGTAAAGTGGTTGAAACCAGTAATTTCCTGGGGCCTTTGATGAAAAACAAGGTGTGCAGGCATTTGAATTCATGTGATGATATTTGGACTTCCCCAGTGTTCTGATTGCCTTTGTGGTCTCTAAGAAAAACTTGTCAAGAGTCACATCCATTGTGCTAGACACCATTTGGTTACTTTGCTGTGTGATTTTCAATTTCTCACTAAAAAATTATGAAAAACATCTTTCACCCCACTAAACTGACTATATCAATACAGCTTAAGTTTAGGCAGAAAATTAACAAAAACACAAACAAAATTAATGTGAGGAATTAACATTAAGTGTTAACCACCAAATAGGCAAAAAGGGCAGAACTGCAAGAAAAAAAAAAACCAGCAGAAATTGATGTTATGACAACTCCTCTTTTAGATTGAAAAAACAACCCCTAGAAAAGATCAATTACATTCTTAAGTAATGCAACTTTTAGTAGCTAAAAAACCCAGAGGGCTCAATTCATCTTTGTATTTTGTCTTCAGAAGTGAGTGTCAAACGATGATGCAAGATAGAAAACACTGATGGATGGGACTGAGTCCTGTTTCTGAATGATTATGGTGCTGTAAATCTGTGCTGTCCTACTGACCTTGGTGTAACATCAGCTGATGGCAGCTGAGAATTTGGTCCCTTGTTGAAGTTGAAGTTATATAACCTTTCTCAAGAGAACAATCAGCATTGTTTTGTGTAAGAAAATGAAGAAAAATCTGAAATCTAGACAGGGAGCTAAATTAAATCTCTCAAAGAACTCCAAGGTAAACTAATGTTTCCTGATGGGAAGGAACATGTGCTGCTTCATGTGCAAAAGAGGAGTCACATTCCCCCACATAACAGAAAGTGTGTTTAACCGATCTTTTGACAGACATTAACAGCAGAATTTACCCCATTGGCTTAGATTTTTTTACAAGAATGAACATAACTCCAGGTCAAATCCTGCTTGAGTAAGGGAAAACTGAAGTGGTGGTGATGGACAATTGTGTAGCTTTATTTCTGAGTGGGGTTGAGACCTGTGACCTCAGAAAGGACTTTCTGAATGTACAAAAACTTGCACAGCCCCACACATGGCACAGAGCCTGATAGGTCATAATTTAGTCATGATTTAAAAATCAACTCATCTCTCTTATAATTGAAGACTGTGTACAGCAACAAGAATTCAGTTTCAATAGGATCATAGAAGCTTTTTTGTTTGTTTGTTTTAACCTGAAAAACAAACCAGGTTATTTTTCTGGACTTCAGATGTCCAAAGTCATGGACAGAGTAAAGTGCAGAATCAAGAACTGGTACAGTACAGAAAGAGACAATTCTTTTCAAAATATGGTTGCTTTGGACTGTAGTTTATGGCACCTGATTACCTCAATATATTCCATGGGAGCTTTGGATTTAGAGAGCAGCTTCTTTTACTGGAAATTATGTAAATTCAGGAGAAGCTTGCTTTCTTAAATCCAGATATTCTTGGGATGCAGCCTTAAAGTTAATGATGAGGTTGAAGAGCACCACTCTTATTTAGGGGTTCCCTCTAGGGCTCTGTCCTCAGACCAGTTCACCACCCTGCAGCAGAAAAAAAGAGTGTTGTGAGCTCCACATCCATCTTCTGTCCATAGGAAAGCTCAAGCATTTGGCCCAAGTGTCTTCCTGTGATCAAGGAGGAGGACTTGTGCCCAAAAAGCAGGGAAGGGGGAGGTCAAGATACTTAAGGTCTTTATTTTCCTGCCTGTGCCTGGCTTTGCTGGGCAGAGCAGTTTTACTGAGGCAGGATGCAGAGGAAGATAATGAGCAGAGAGGAGTCACAATGATGATGAATGTCCAAAACAGAACTGGAGGGATGCTTGGGAGAAGGCTTCTTTCATATCCTTGCATAAAACATAAACTTAAATAACCCTTTTTAATATTATAGGGAGCTCAAGTAGCCGTTCTGCACAAGGGAGGACAAGTCTTTTTGAGTGGTCCTGTGAGAATATATCTTGTTCTTCCTGTCTAACCAGAGAAGGATGAAAAGACAGAAACATCAAAATATCCCACTCCCTGATGAATCTCTGTCACTCTGATTATACCAGACAGCCACCGACTTTTTTATTTTGCAGTAATAATGAAATGTGCTGGGATTGCAGAAGTCTTACAGCTGCTGCTGCCTCATGAACAACTTAGTGCTCATTTGAAGCAGTTCATCGCAGCACCAGAGGAGGTTCCTCCTCCCCTGCAATGCTGCATTCCTGTCACAACGTTCTACAAAGACTGTCTCTCTCCCCTTCTTCTGAACTGCACAGGGACATTAGCATGAAAACGAGGACTTTGTTCCTTAAGTGTTCATCCATTCCTCCAGCTTATCCTCCCACCTGAAGTCCTCATCTGTGGCATCAATGAGCCTCACTGGAAATTGGTTTGATGAGGCTGCTTAAGTGCAATCCACTTACGTATTATATGCAATAATCTCTCCGTAATTATAGACCTCCCTTTATTATTATGACATCTTTTAACACTTTTGAAGTTCCCTCAGTCTCATAATTCAGCTTCATTGACCAGAAAACAAAGAAACCCACCAGCTGCAGAGTTAAAATCGTGATGCCGTTGGCTTTAATCTCTCTTTAATCATTAAAATATAAATTAGCACTTGTACTCGTTACTTCCCAAGCAGCTTTCTCTTCTGGATTTCTTTCATCCTCTGCTCACAACTGCCACCTGCTTTTTCTGGTGGCCTGCCTTGCACCAGGGAGGAGATTCCTTCCCAGGGTTTGTCAAGAACTAGGTTCAGGGGCCTTAAGAGTAAATAAAAATCACAGTACAGGAGAGGAGTTGAGCAAGTACATAAGAGTAGGTCAAGGCTGTGGACATCTCTGTCCTAAGGACACTCCTTTAGTACATCCATTTTTAGCTGGGGTATCCCTCGAGGTAAGAAGTCTCTGAAGCCTCTTTGGGGCAGTGCTGAAGTTTTTAGGCAAAATTGGATGCACACACACCACTCGTGCTATATTTCCTTGTATATCCTCCGGTGGGGCTGAAAATTGTTTTGGTTTCATATAAATTTTCTCTAAGTGAAAATTTGCTTTATTTCTAATGTAGTAAAGTGTGTAAATACATGCTGATTGTCCACAGTTAGTTGTTGCCTGAGATCCTACACCAGGAGGAGATTTTGTATTCATAGCTGCACCTCCACTGCAGTCGAGAGCAGCTTTGGAGGAAAATGTGTATCATTGATGTGTATCTTGTAATGCGATGGGATATTTCTAACATCAGGGTTTGGTACATAGCTCTGTGTGGGGAAGAGTTTTAGTGTTACATACACAGCTCTGGGTAAAAAGAATGATTTGCTGAGCTGTGAGAAAGGCTGAAGTAATGGAAAAATCATGCAGAACACCCGACTTAATTGTGTCCCTTCTGGAATAACTAAATGATGTGCAAAGGGATGATCCTAATTAAGCAAGGCTCAACCTGTTGGTTAAACCTTAGCAAATTTCTGTTCTTCCTTATTATCTGAGCTTCTTTCCACGTTTCCTAAATGTACAAGACAAAATTTAAGGCTTAAACCAGTGAAAGATATACTGTGTCTGGATTTTGTGCATTCATGGTATTTTCCACCAACTTTGAACATGATATGGTTTGGTTCATGGCCAGTTCTTAAAACAAAGCCTTTTTTATTATTAATATTGTTTTTAAGAAGTCTATCTTCTATGACATTGCTCAGGCTATATGAATCAGACATGTGAGGCTGTGGCTCCATTGAAAACAGATTTTTTTTTACTCCAATAAATGCTGAGGAAGCAGTTTTGTTCTCTGCCAGAATGAGATAGTTATAACATCTCTAAAAATACTCTTCCTAATTTTGACAATGCTACAAAAATCTTGGTTTGTTTTACCACACATAAAAACTGGCTGTACATAATTTGTGATGTCTTAAAAGGATACCCAGGGCTCTATTTGTCTTTCACTTCAATAAGCAGAGAATTGGAAAAGAACGACAGAAAGAAGCAACAGATGTGCTTGGGTATTTCAGCATAACCCCGTTAAGGAAGACTCGGTGTGGTTTATTGGATTTCAGTACAATAAAGCCAAGCACATGTGACTTTATGGGGAACCCAGAATGTGTCTGACACAACAGGAACCTCATGGAAAATGGCACAGCTCTGTGCCTGGCAGCAAAATAATCTGCCAAAGGAAAGAAAAAAAAAAAAAAGGGATAGGTGGAGGCAGAAGGTCCCTGAGCAAAAGCCACAAAACTGTAGGATTGTGGTTGGGGTTTCACTGGGCACCACTGAGAAAGGCCCAGCTCCATTTTATTTGCACCCTCCTGTCAGACATTTATTCACACTGATAAGATCCCCCTGAGTCTTTTCAGAGCTAATGGCCCCAGCTGTCCCAAACTCTCCTTGTAGGTCAGATGCTGCAGTCCCTTAATTACCTTCACAGATCTCTGGTGGACTCTTTCCAGGAAGTCCATTTCACTTCCACTTTCCTCTGTGCTCAGCAATCCTCCCCAGTAATTAAAATTTGGGGTCTGAAACAGAAAGTAAAGCTGCCGTGATCAGCCCCACTGTCATTCCTACCAGCCCACCCTCCCAAGGGAATTAATGTCACACAAGAAACATTCTTCTGCAAGAGCAGCACACCTGCTTACTTCCATTTGGAGGGTGGTTTCCTTTCTCTTTTTAAGGCACTGCAGGTATAGTTTCAGACAGTGGGATGTTGGAACACTTCCCAGTAACATCAAAAAATATCGAATTGCCAAGACCACGGTAGTGCCTTTGAAAGAAACGAGTGGAAATGGGTTTGACCATAGCCAAGGGTTTAAGTGACATTTGATCAGGTGTGGATTCCTGTGTTCCAGGCAGCTTTTGTGTAGATGTTTCAAATAAGTAATCTTGAACAAAAAAACCCCCAAACAGTCAAAAACCAAACTAACCAAACAAAAACCATCAAACTGAAGAGTAAATGCAGAGACCTCCTTGTACGCAGGGTCACATTTCAGTTAAAACCAATTTTATTTCACACTTTATATTCTTTTACTTTCAATGTTAATTTCTCTCTGTCCTTTATATAGTTTGTCTGTAAATACCACATAAAAGGGATGCTGCGTGCTGCCAGGTGGGACAGTTTCATTTCCCAGTTTGAGTCAAATATAGTATTTTTGTAATGCATATATTAAGAATAAATGAGGTGTCACTGAGGTTTATGTTCTATGTGTTTAGTAAGAGCCACATAATGCCAATAGAGAAGCCTCTAAGAAATGGAAAATAAATAGGATAGTATTCTTTGAAAATACCAGGGCATGTTTTGATTTTGAGCCTTGACTTGAATGGCTTTCAATGTGCTATAAAATTGCTGGTTATGTGGGCTGTTTAACAACTTAATTCAGTTAATTCACTGAATAGTGAGAATTGGTGAATAATTTCTGTGTTCAGTCAGTTCTCCACAGTAAAATGAGGATGCAACAGAGGAAATGAAGCACTGACAGCAGGTGGGTGGATATCATTCCCTGAATTCAACATTGACTCCTACACAGAAAGGGATGTTCCTATCTAACTCAAAGTATTAAAATGTTCCCGTTCAGTTCTAATCAGTTTTGACAAGTGTCTGTAAACCTTTTTTATTCCACGGACGTACGGAGGAGAGAATTTTTAAAGAACAGACGACAAATCTTTTGAATTTGAAAGGAACTATCAAGTGGGTGTGTTTGTTGTGTGTGAATGTGTGATTTATACCTAAAATATGAACCCACACATAGAAGATGGAGGGACTTTTCAAAGCATTTTTTGGAGATTTCTTGTTTAATAAGAAATTAAATTACCATTCTGCATTTCTTCCAGCTGTCTGTAGTACAGTGATTTATATGAAAGGATTGTTAAGGTTTGATTTAGAGCAAAGCCAGGTGCTGAAGTATGTTCACTTTATAACAGATATTTCTGTTAGCTTTGAGAAGACCTCTTGCAATCATGTTTCCATGCCCACCTAGATCTGTTAGAACCTGCTTAAAGGCTCTCAAGCAAAATCCCAGGCTCAGATTCCCTTTTGTGTTCTGCCTTCCAAGCCATGCAAGAGGGAAAATTAGAAACAAGAGGGAGCAGGTGGTGCAGGACTCAGCAGCAAATTAGCCATAGATTTGTGGAGAACAATGTAGGTAGAAGCAATTAATTCCATATATTGAAGGAGACTGTTCCTTCCACTAATCACAGCTCCTCAGGTCTCACTATGAATAAGAAAAGCAGGATGATGGGCAGTTATTTGTAATGCCATGAAAAAATACACCTGGTTTACAATTTAAATGGTCTTGTGTTTAAAGGTTAATGCCATCTAAATTCTAGCTTTAGGGAAACATTAACTTTTTCTCCTTAGAAAATATATTAATGTATAATAATATATATAATATATCCCTTGTTAGAGGTCTCAGGGACTGGCTCTGGATTTGATTATCAGTTCAAGACTATATCATAGCCATGACCATTTTTTTTTTCTTTTTTCTACTCTCTGAGCTCTGCGACTAAATTGTGATAAAATAAGGATTCCCACTATTTATTTCACAAAATTTTATGTCCATCACAATGGTTATAACAGTTGTTAAATCAGAGATGGAAACTATATGGACTATAGAACATAATTTTCTCTGTCACATCACTTAAATAAGTACCAGTTCTGCTGTCTGATTATTATGGTAGCAGAGAGATGAAGTTTTTATTCACATACAGGATTGATAGAATCCTTTTTTGTCAGTGCTGTGTCCTCACCAGAGCTCACCTCAGTTGTCTGAAGCAGGGCTGGAAGCAAAGGACCCCCTTTGAAAGGACTCCCCTTACAGCACTAAAAAAAATCACCCTGGTAATGAATAAGCAGTGGTGAAATGTATATTTTTTGGAGTATCTTGACCAAGTTTGAGTGTCCCCTGAGAGAACAGGGGAACGAGAGCAACTCCTGATTCAATTGTGAGTTTATGGACTGTGAGCAGAAACTGCCGCATGGAACGGTGTGCCTTCTATTCCGAAGGGGTGGGATTACACAGGGATCATTTTCAGTCCTTGAGGCTCTTAAAAATCACTGGAAGTTGAAGACCCTCTGTACCGAGGGAGCATTTCACCCAAGAGCGAGTGAGAGAGGGGTGAGGTCATTCAGAGCCGTGGGGCTCACCAACAGGCCACGAGACAGAATTCCAGATTGTTATGGAAAAACGAGCGTGTGTTTGCGCTGACGGTTTATGTGGAAATCCTTCTCCTTGGATTGAATGTTTCTCTTGGAACCACTCGACCCCTGGAGGCAGCCTCCAAGAAGCAAGGTTGGAAGGAACACATCCATTTGGCCCGCTGAAGCCGGTGGAGTCAGATGTTTGGATTTGTCACTCCCCTCTCTTCCATAAAGTCTGGGCTCAGCTGCTCGCCGGGCTTTGCTGGCCAGACTGGGGAGGGAGGTTTTGTGAGCTCCCTTTCCTGCCCCGTCTGTCCTGCGGGGATCTGGTGCTCTGGCCCGTGCTGTGCTCAGGGCTGTAAACTGCTCGGGCTGAGTACAGCAGGCTCCAGCTCTCTGGGGGCTGTGCAGAGAATGAGCTGGAGCCCAGGAGGCAGCTGGAAGGAAAATGGATCATGTCTCCAGCTTCCCACAAGAGGCAAGATGCTGAGGTTTAATGACAAAATACGCAATAACTTTGTAGACCAAGCCCAACAGGGAAAAAGATGAAATTAATAATTTCAAACTTTGGTGGGAACTAGAGTGGCCCAGCAGAGTTTTATCTTGCTTTTTGGGGTTTTTTATGTTTTTTTTTTACTAGCTTGTGTAATATAATACAATAAGCTTTTCCACCAAAGGCAGGGTACCTGTTTTATCCAAACAATAGCCCAGGTGTTACCAAAAAAAGAAGAAACAGCATAATAATCCAGGAAAACTTGAAATTACTAAATATGAATCCAAACGGCATTTTTATCCATTTTATATATTGTATATTTTTTCACTTACATCAGATTGTCTTGTGGTATTCTCCACCCTCTTCAAAAATCTTGCTGAACTTAACCTGTCTCAAGGAAGGTATTTTTCCAATTAGAAAGGTTTTTGTAAAGTATAGAACTCAGTTACAGTTCTGACTGTTCTTCAAGAGAAACCTATTCATTTAGCCCAGCCTTTCTGGAAAACAACTGATGTAGCTTCCGTAAGTGACCCAGCTAATCCCAGCACCGGCCAGACAGATATTTTAAAATCGTAAAATAAATTTAAACACTAGATTATTTCATGTCCTGGAAAACACTAATACTTATTTTCCTGCCTTCCTCTGAGTGTTTTGGACTGTATTTGAGCATGAAAGCTGAAATTGTAATATTTTCAAAAAGCCTTATTCTAATCTTTGCCCACCAGAAAGGGGCCCTATCAAACAGCATTGGACATGGCAGCATTGTTAGCCAAGGTGATGGGTGACATGGCAGCTGCCACGACTTGTCTAATTAAAAGGCATTTTACTTGCTCTGCTCACATCTTTGGGATTTAGCATGACTGAAGTTGGCTTTGGAAACCAGTGCCTCCTTGCCTTCACAATGGGGAGGCACATAGGACCTCACAGAGCAGCTGAGTGCAGTGACAGCATGGCACAGGGCAGGGAAAAATCCCTCCTGTTTATATCTGACCATTAAACCTGAGCCTAAGGTTATGTGCACCATGAGATTTACCTCATTTCCTCTTCTGAGAGGATACAGTTGTGGAGGTTTGCCTGGTTGTTTTTTAAGCTTTAGCCTTCATGTGGGTGGTTTGTAGGGTCAGCTGAGGCAGCAAGGCACTCACCTGAATGACAGTTTCCATGTGGGGTCTGTCCCTTCTCTGCACGAGAGAGAAGCCCCCAACAATTTAGGGAGAGGAGGGATACAGCAGGAGCCAAGGCCATGGCAGTGATTTGTACAGCCCAACATCTGCTTTCACCCCTTCCCCCTCTCATCTACTGTGAGAACAACTTATGGCTACCTGTGTTGGGTGTTAGCTTCAATTATCAAATTAGTTATCAAAGTACTGCAATTCAGCTAAAGTGTGAAGTGAGACTTAGCCCTCACCACCTTTTAATGCTGCAAGATTCCAAGCTCACTGCCAGCCGCCTGACAAATCAGGCCAACAGGTCCATCCCAGCCTGGTGCTAATTTTGCACACATGCAGGAGGGTGCTCATGCACAGAAACTGCACAGCTCTCCCTGGCTCTGCCCAGAACCACCAGAGAGGCTGAGACAGTGCAGCCTCAGCATTGTAATAGCTCAGTGTGCTGTTAGACCTCATCACATTGCTATACCCAGGAGAAGGCAACTTTAATTTTCATATTGAATAGTAATGCTCTAAGCTCCACATATTGCTTTGAATCAAAGCAGCCCAAACTTGAAAGCATTTATAAAGTGGAAACAGGTGTAGTCAGCTGTTTAAATACTTTGCAAGTTGTTTGACACATTACCACAGTAGTTTGGTTCACATTTGAAAGTTAGGCATTTGCATAAGCAGAGTGAGATCATAAATCATTTTGGACAGTGTATTATTATTGTGTTAGTTCCTGGGGATTGATGGAAACAAGTAGCTGGAACAAAGCAGTGCCAGCCTGTTCTGAACATATATATACATGTTTATGATTAGCATTAAAGCAATAAAAGTAACAGAAAATAATTTTTCATAAATAATAAAAATCAGATGAGGTTTTTTTATTCAGCTGCATTGTTTTTGTGCCTCCTTTTAGTAAGCTTGGAGCTGCTGAGTGAAAGTGGCTCAAATGACTGTTTAAATAAAATGTCAATCGGGCACCTAAATTCCATGTAAAAGGGAGCTCAGGCTTTGTATTTGCAGGATTGAATTCCAGATGCTTCAGAGCACTCCAGATCATGTGCTATCTGCTATTCCTTGTTGTCTTTTGAATAATTGTTGCATGCCATGACCCGTGATCTTTGTTTCCCTAGAAGTTCCTACTACTCCATATTTTATGGCATGCTGCAAAATGGATGAAAATATTAATCTTCTAAAAAGAAGTTAATTTAATAGAGGAAGAAGGGAGAGAGCCAAGCATTATGCTACACTTGTTTGATGAATGTTCTATATTTCATCTTTATGCACTGGAGCCAAGAGAGGAACTCGTCTCTTTGCATAAACATATGGTGGCTTTGTTTTGAGGCAGATTTGTGACAGCAGTGAGTGAGTGACTTCCCAGGCTCTGACAGTTGTCATATTCCTGGGTAGCAGAGCTGCCAAAGAGCATGAATATTAACAGAGTCATTCGAATTCCCTGTAACACCAGAGCACTGGATTCACAAACTGCTTCTGCTAAGAAGTTGAGTGTTACTACATTTGTTTGCTCAGGGGGGTTCTGTTCATTTGTTTGGGGCTCTTTGCTGGTTATTTTTACAGTTTTTGGAAGCCTTTATGTTGGAGCCAACATATACAATAGAAACTGATTGCCTTTGATCCAAAGTAGTCAAAGATACTGGATTTCAGCAACGGCAGTTTCTTTCTGGGGAATAGATGTGTTTTTGTTGTTTAATGATGGGAAGTGACTGGTGTATTTCCTCAATAGACAATAAATATGGGATGCTGTGAAATGAAAAGCAAAAGGAATATCATCTCTGTCTTCCCCTTGACAAAGGCCATCTGACAGATCCACTCTTGCATCCAGAAAGTAGGCAAGAAAGGGAAAATAACGAAGAATAGTCATGAACAACAAATTCATGCTAAGGATTTTATGGAGAAGGGAGAATGTAGATAAGGGACTAAAAAGACCATGGCATGCTGTGCTGAGAAACATTTATTCAAACACATTAAAGGAAAAGCAGAATGTTTTATTATTAAACAATTTGTGTTTTGTAGCCAATAAAACAATCAGGCAATTGAGATCAGATCTAAAGAAAGCCAACTCCTCCATTTCTTGAAAAGCATCAAAAATTTTCAAAGGAAAACACCATAAGGATCAGTACAGCTTTATTATACTGAAAAGGAAGAGAGGGAAGGGCACACAGATAAAAATTGTCTTTCTGTGCTCAGTTAAGTTCCCCACTTGACGTTAGCAGTGCCAAGAGCCACCAGCCAGACAGACACAGCAGCTCTAATTTGATTATTACTCTCAAACTTGCTAGTTAGATTTCAAAATACAGGGTTTCCCATGAAAGTGGTGAGTAAAACAAAGAAAACCAACTCAACAGCTAACTTTTATGTGTGTAAACTATTTACAAATACTATTTGCTGAAATTTTGATGCTGCCTACCCCAAATCCAATTCT
The DNA here is from genome assembly GCA_013397915.1 of Daphoenositta chrysoptera. Lineage (NCBI taxonomy): Eukaryota > Metazoa > Chordata > Aves > Passeriformes > Daphoenositta > Daphoenositta chrysoptera. Next base: position 221,892 of record VZRO01000439.1, on the reverse strand, counting down.
TTTCCACAGGACTTGACTACTGGATGTGAGGGGCAAAATTCTCTGCTTCTAATCTCCATGTACTGAATCTTATTTAAATGCAAATAGTAACCTTAAATTATTTCTCCCAATTTAGTTTTGCAACCTGAGAACACCAAAAGGTCTCACTGAAGTGATTCATTTCTATCAGTTTGACATTTGTAGAACCAGATCCAAATCAAATGTGTAATAAATAATAAACTGAACCTTTTTGTATAATATAAATATCATTGAGCATATAAATTAGCAAGCTGGTATGGAAGCCAAATATGATTGCAAAAGATGGCAAAAAGCTCTGTTGTCATATTTTAGATTGTTTTGCTCCCAATGTGATGAGGTTATTATAACCCAAAGCTGACAATGAAGCTGTCCAAGGAAAGCACAAAAAGATCGTGTTTTGTGTTATATAAATATGTAGATGCTGAGTCAAAAGTAGAAGGAGCAGTCAGTGACAAAGTTTTAATTTCTGGATGTACTTCCACAAACTCTTCAAGTCCTTGATGTATTTAGAAAGCCAACTGTTAATACCTAATCTTACAGGGAGAAAGTGCACTGTGGAAAACAAAACAAAAATATAAGTCTTATTTTTGATACAGCAAACCACTTAGGCATGTGCTCGATCTCATAATCTGGTTAGCAGAGCATTGAGGCATTTATTTCAGTTCTCCCAATAGTACTACTTAAAAATTAATTCGACAAGCTGTTGAGCAATCTTGCTTCATCCAGTAAAACACTCAAACATGAGCAAAGTAAAAATCTGTTACAGACTTTTATTGTCCCAGTCATCTTTCCCAGTCCATTTTTATGCATCAATTTGCTCTTTTTTGGCATCAGAGGATGAATTTGCTTTTGTATTAACTGCAAACTTTATCCTGAAATATGGCATTAAATGATCACAAAGAATCACATGTGAATGAGGAATAGCAGCAGAAGTGATTAAGTTTTAATTTTAGGTAAAAGTTGGACTGATATTCAGACATGAGATCAGCTCTGCAGTTCATAGTTTTGTCTTAATACAGCCATGTAAAGAATATTGTTCTGGTTTCCAGTTTCTTGAGTTTTTACTTTTTCACTAGTGCATATTTTTGATATATTGTCCATTTTTTCTGATGAAGATTTGGGGTTGAATATAGGGACATACACTAAATTATTGGAGTAGGGTGCCTTTGATAGCACTGAATACCTCCAAATTTTGCTGTTACTAAACAAAAGTAGCATTGCTGAATGGAAATTCGCTTCATCTTATCAGGATGTTTTAGAGGCCAAAAACATAAATAGGATCAGAAAAGGATTAGGCAAATCCACAAAGGGGTCATGAGCCATTAAACACAATGAATGGTTCACCAGTTCATAGAGTGGAATTCCTAATCTGTTCTTCAAGGATGAGATAAGGAACACTAAATTTGGGTTGATTCTGGAATATTTCCTTTAAATATTTACTGATGATCATCATAACAGGCAAGATATGGATTTCTGTGTTGCACCTCCTCAACTAACTCTATGGCTGATACACTCTGACATCTTCACAGACAAACCTGGCATATCTCACCAATTGAAAACCAATTTATTTTCCTTCCACTTGTGATTGTGGAGAAATAATTTGCTAGGTGTAAGATGATGGAGAAGTCTACTTGAAAAACCCAGAGAAGATGTGCCCATAAGGAGATGTGCCCTAGAGCATGTTCTGTTCCTGTTCTTCTCATCTAAAACATTTTACTTAAACTTTTGCATCTACTACTTTTGATTTTCTCAGCCTGTTCCCCAAACTGGATTGCTGCTCTTATAGAGTTATACCTCCACCAATGACACCTGAAAGGGGTAATGTGCAAGCCAACCTGTTATTTCTTCTGAAGGAAACTGTCCTGTACTTGCTTATAGGCAAATATATTCCTTATTTTAATTGATGATTTCCCAAACAATTAAACAAAATAGAGATCCAAGAATAAATAAGAAAGTCTGGTTTAGATATTTCTTCCCCTTAGCCAAAGGACAAATGTGTTTTGAGATCTTGGGGGCCACAGAGAAGTCCTAAGAAGTATTATTGATGACTGTGGATTTCATATTAGAAAATAACTTCCAGTTTTTTTTCCAAACAAAAGGAGAATGGGTGGGGTCCTTCTTCTGGAACCACAGCCAGCCAATACACTCATTAATCTCTTTTTTTGACCACTGAAAAAAAATTACCTTTTTTTCCCCTATACAGCTATTTCATAGTGAAAAATAGAAATAGATTCAGCTGAAACCGTAGAGTTTTTCATTTGCAATATGGATACTGGGAGTCTGAGATTTGATTCAAGTTGCTTGTGTTGACTGACCCTTACACAGACAGTAATTACAATCACTAGGCAGTAACTCTCTGGAAATTATTCCCCATGCTGTGTGAGCTGAATTGTGTCATCTGAGACAGAATATCCACAAAATTTCAAGTGAAGGTTCTGCTTTCCAACACAGCCATCAGACAGGTCATGAGCAGGAAGAGCAACAGTGATTTGAGAGGTTGAAGGCACTCTACACCGGGAGTTTAAACACTCAGGAATCTGATGGAAAAAATAGCTGTTTAAGCAACTTAAATTTGATTGACCCTCTACAAAGGACTGTCTTGCTGTCACAAAAGTTATCCACAGTGCTTTGAGGGACAGAGAAGGAGAAGGTAGGTCTCTTATAATCATCTCTGGTTTGTGGGAAGAGTTTTCACTGTTCCTTTGAGAAGTTCAATTATGCGAAGATTACAGAAGTAGCTGTTGGATTTATTCTCAAGTGTCTTTGGTAATAATTCAAGGAGGGATGAGTGAAAAAATAATTTGAATTCTGACATTAATCTTTGCATTTGTAGAAGAGCAATTGTTAGAAAATTCCCTACTGGTTTATTTTCCCAGTTCAATTCAGAATAGTTTTGAACAGGAGGTTATTCAGCACAGGGTTAGTACTTTTTTCTGTACAGCTGGCATAAAATACTGCTGTCAAGAGTCAATTTGGGTTGGTAAATATTTTTCTCCTGCAGTCTTCCAGTATGTTTTTAAAACCGACGGAGCAGGCTGAAAAGCTGATCTTGGAAAAAGAACCACTCCACAAAGTTTGATTAACATCCCTCGGTTGATGGATCGAAACCAGAATCTGAAATCAAACTTTTTTTCTTTAATACAGTGAAGCTAAGAGTTAAGTCTGTTTATAATGGTTTCTGACTTTAAAATGAGAATGTTATATCCCATCTGTGTTTGCTAAAAGCCTTATGAAAGAAACTCAGTTTACAACAAGTTTATTCAGATCAAGATTATCAAATTCCATCTGTACAGCCTGATCTCGTCATAATTATCCTATTTTAGGTTACTGTCTCTGTGACAATAGCATTCAGATCTAGTGCTTATGAATCTGACCCAAAACTAAACTATATCCTTAGGCAATCTCGGATCGTGAGCATTAAATCTTTCCTAACTGCAAATTATATTTCCTTCATTAATTTCTAGAATTTCCCAAGTTATCAATTACACAAAGCCAAATGTTCAATATTGAAAAAGCCCAGTAGATTTGGATTTTAATTTCTCTTAGCTCTTTATCATTGTTCAGAGATAGTGCATGTGATTTACAGATGCTTAAAAGTCCCAAGAAACTCTGAGCATTTTGGGAATCACTCTTCCACAATTTGCGTGAAAGGCAAGGTGGGCACCTTGTGAAAGCAAGGCTGAAACACGTGTGGTTTACTTGACCAAGAGGAGCAGCAACAGCTCAGTATCATACCACAAGTGTATTTGTCTCTGGTTTTCCAGATTAGTTGGGTTTGTGGTGATGCCTTGAGTGGCTACTTAGAAACAGAGACTGGACAGGAATAAGGGAATAAAGGTGGGTATTTATTTGAAAGGCCTTCAAAGGTGCACCCTGGGAGCCAAAGGCTACGTCCAAAAATGGACCCCAAGACAGACCCCGAGTCACAAGTTCTTCACACTTTTATAGGTTTGGTTCATTTGCATATCAGAGTTAATTCTCCAATTAAAACTTCAGTTAATGATGTAATTTCCCTGAGCTCACCCCCCTTCGAAGATGTTGGTTTACACATTTTCGGGCCTAGGACAGCCTGGGTGTCCTTGCAGAGCAGGCCCAGAGAAGCTTTGTTATGTCTGGAGAACAGAAGTGAGCAGGTTCCAAGAAACTTCAGAGCTACACACTGGGCAATACAGGATTTGGAAAATATAAAAGTTAAAACCTGAAGCATCAGTATGAGCTGGGACTAAAAGGTTCCTTTAGTTCAGCTGCTTTGAATGTTATGCAGTTGCCATACCGTGGTGTGCAGCAATGGGAAAAACCAGATTTTTATTTCCAATTACCAAACACGAGGCAAAAGGGCAGGCACACGCAAAGCCTGGCTAGGCCACACGGCAGAATATCACATGCCTTGTGCTTAAACCCTTGTTCCGAACAAGGGTTCCCATCAGAACCAAGATCTCTTTGAAGGCTTGGAAAATTTCCTGTTAGGTTTGATGAAAAACAGAGCTTTGCATGAGTTATTTTCACAGGCAGAGCACAGGGCACAAGTCAAATTATTGGGCTCCCCTGGGGATGCTGAGACAATTGCGTTGCTGCATTCAGGGTGTCCTGAAGTGTGTGGGGAGGGCTCAGGCTGTGTTTGCTGATGCCACGGTCTTATTCCTATGGAGTTTTTGGCTTTTCCCTCTGGAGGGTAAGTGAGGGGGAGAATAATAAATCTCAATATATTTGCTACTTGACATTTGAGCACAAAAATTTAAACAGAAATGCAGAGTTATTGCTACCTTTGTCTTGGCAAAATGTGTGAACTCCACTTAGTTCATACAGAGGGTGCAAATCTGTGTGGTGGCCTTTTGGTACCTTCAGCCTCTGGATCAGGGCTTTTTCGGTATTGGGAAGGTGTTCCTGGCAGAAAGGAGGCACAAGATTGCTCCTTTGTACCTGTGTGGCTAAAAGAAAACAAAGGCTGCACACTGTCTGTCAGGATGCTCTGCCTTAACATTTTCCATTTTTTTGTGGTGAGTAGCTGGTTTTAATTATTCCCCCTCTGGGATGCACAGTGTGCTCAGCACAAGTGGTTTCCATTAGAAGGCATTTTACCCGGAGTGCCCACACAGGTGCTTTTTAATAACATATAAGGGATCTTTGCAGAGAACCCTGCAGACCTTCAAACTTGCCAGAGCACTACGATAACAAATACTGGGAATCTAAATAAAAGGTTTTGTCACATTAGGGAAAAAGAAGGGATTTATTCTGGAGTCTTGAGAAAAGTTTAGCTGTCCATTTCCATGGTTTTATTTGGGGATAGAGGAGTCAGGTTTGCTTTTTACCCAGTCCTTGCAACCAGTTCTATACGAGTAACCAGCAATATTTTCACAATCCTTTCTATATGTATTTATAAATATTATTTTCATGGTGAAATTATACAGAATAGTCTCTGATCTACTCATGCTAAATAACATTTTACTTGACAAATAGTCCTACCGAACTGTGAGGGGAAAAGTTGATTGAATACTGCGTTTGGAATCTGACCATAAATAAGTGTTGACTTTTTTTTTAATGCTTCCAATTTCTTATCTCTGAAGTTTCCTGGGGTAGATTCAAGATGTCCAGAATTAAGATCATTGCTCCTCAGTGTAAATTAAAAGCAAAATTAATTATGTCTGGATTTATTTCCCACAACTTTAATGCTTTCAAGATGGTGTGCTCCACCTCACCCTGAGCTTCACCAAAGTCAGTGGAATCAGGCCAGTGGTAAATATTGTCTAAGATTCCAAGAGGGAAACTTCCTGCACAGAAGATGACTGTTGCAGTTTTTAATTTAAGCTGCAGTTTTTCAAGACAGAGAGATATTTAGAGAGTCAAAGGCACATCTGGGAATATTTTATGAACCCTAGTATTCTCCCAATGAAAATGTAAAGCTTGTCTTATGTTATATCCAAAATTTCATCTTAATTAGCGTTTGCATTCCCTACATGCAGCTATATTTTATGTTTGTTTTGACATCAGAGACATGCCATTAATTAAATGTCAGAAAAAGTAAAGGTGGTGGAGAAAGAGAGTGACATAAAATATGGATATATGAAAATATGTATATGTATGTGTGTGCATGTGAAGCTAAATAGGTTTTTTTTGCTCTAAGAGTCAGCATTGAGGTTGTTCTTGAGCTTTTATTCCTTCCTAGACTTCACTGGGGGAAAATTACCTTGGGACCTTAATGGAAGGGTAAATGAGATGAACTGATGAGAAATTTTTTTTTTGTACTCAGCCTCTGGTAACCAACTTTTCAGTTTTCATTCTGGAGGTGCACTCTGATCATTCCTTCTTTTTGTAGAATAAGGCCTACTGGGATGTATTCATGCTTGTTTGGTTTGAGGGGTTTTTTTCCCCCAGTTTTTATTTATTTATTTATTATTATTAGCTTCAGTTATTCTGTCAGAAACATTAAGAGCAAGATGCAGAAACTGTGATATGCAAATGGACCAAGCCTATAAAATGTGAAGAACTTGTGACTCGAGGTCCATCTTGGAGTCCATTTTTAGATGTAGCCTCTGACAGCAAACCTGCCCCTCCTCCCTAGTACATAGAGATATACTTGTTTTCTTATACCAGCTTGCAGATTAGAGGGAGTAACAATTCCCTCTTGGAGAGGGAAAACAGTATCCCACTTGTCCCGTCATGTTATCGTCTGCTGAGTTATTTAATACTCCACACACTTATTTTATGCCATTAATCACTGAATCTGGATGACACACAGATTTTTAAGGTGGGGAAAACATCCTGCCAGAGCCGAACTGAAGGCTTTTTTTGGAAGGTTTTTCTGCCCACGTCTGTATCCTGAGAAGGGAGACAGGCGAGTTCACTGCAGTATATCAAATAATCTGATCTTTAGAATGCAAAAATCACAACAGACATCTTATTCAGCACCAGATAAAATCTGAGTGAAAAATTAAATTTAGGAACGGGGTCCTGTTCCAAACTCTTCTGGAGACTGTTCCTAGATACCTGAGGAGCTGCTTCCCTCTACAGGAGCGTGCCTGACCATGACAGCTATGGAATAATCAAAAGATTGGAGGAATCATTTTTTAAAGTACTTCAATGGAAGAATACTTGTTATACTCAAATTATATTGGCCTTTTGCAATTCTTTTGTGTTTTTTGGATGGCTGTCCTAGAGGAAATCTATGTGTAAAAATGTGAGGTACTCCTCTGAGGAACCTGTTTGTAGTTTTCAAAACTTGTCGTCTCAAAGAAAATTTGCTCAGCCCCTCACGCTCTCTCCCTTGCCTGTAGGTGGAATGAAACTGTAAGAGAATTGTATTAAGAACAGGATATGAAGTGTTATTAGAAAAGAACAGGATCTTCAGTTTAAAAATGGGGATAATCTTGATGTCATTGGGGTCTGAAAAAAGCTTCTTTGCCTGTAAACTTCATAGTGCTCGTTACATATAGCAATGCGGCCAGTAAAAGAGTTAGATGTAGAAAACAACTTCAGATTAAGTGATTGATGATTAAATCTTGCTTAGCTGAAATTTCAGAAATTAATAAATAGCAGAGTACCCTTTTGAGAGAGGCAAACTTTAGCAGGCTAAATGATGTGAAGTTTAGATTAATATTTGACATTCTGGTATTGGATGAGCCAGAATGTCTTGTTGTGATCCAGTGTTGTGATCCACATGAGATTGTGGGACTACAAGAAGAATTTTATCTCCAAAATTTTAAATCCAAAATCAGTATATGTAAAGAAAAAGTAAGAGTTGCTGGAGTCTCAGTTAGAATTTGTATATTAAAATAGGTAAGAAAAAGCTTTTCAATTTTATAAATAAATAAATAGGAGGAAATACTTTTAAGCTCCAGTGTCTTCATGGGTGTCGCTTTATATGTGGTAGTAAAAAAATCCCCAAAGGAAACAAAAAAACCCACAACATTTTGACTTGACTTCCCCCCACTCCCAAAATATAAGAGATATTTAAAATGGAGAGAGAAAAATGACCCATGTATTTATATGTATCTATAGTACTGAAGGATCAAAAAAAAATAATATTAATGTAACCATGAAACACATCGGAATACACAGAAAATGTCTTTTGTTATGGCACAGCTGTAGATCAAACTAGATTAGTCACTGATAAATTCATACAGACATGTATCCTTTGTCTAGCACAGCGAATCAGCCTGATATTCATACATTTCAGTCATGAAAATGAGTAAAAGATTGGAAAAGGCACGTTTAATAGGAGAATTGCAAGATTTTGATGTAAATGAACCATAAACAGATGATATAATGACAGGCACTGATGAAAAGTGGATTACAGTGCAGATTAGAGGTGAACTCTGGATTAATTTGGGGATGAATCTTGTTTGCTGTTTTGACAGGAGCTATTCTGGCTGTCTATTATCTCATTTGCTTTAAAACCATGAGGGAAAAGCCTCTGTAGGGTGAAAGATCAATGCACAAAAAGGAATAGACAAAAACTGTCCATAATTATATTTTGACTGAAAACAGTAAAAGCAGTGAAATTATGCAGTACCTTCTAGTAGAAGTACTGAGACCAAACTAGAGATATATTACTGCTAAAATAAATAAATGTCTGCATCAATAGACTTGATGATGTTTTAATCTCTAATTGGTTTTAATGAAGGGCAGAGATTTTTTTTAAAAATATAAATAGACTGAAAGAAGAATTTAAACTGCATGCAATGAAAGCAATGCAGGGCCATGTTTGAAACAGCAAGGATACAGGAAAATATCAAATATTCAATCCTCAAAGACACCTCTAGTCTGTGTAATCATATGGGTGGTGTCCTTTTAGAGGAGAAAATTGAGTATATAATTAGAGACTGTATCATAATGCAAATATTACTGGGGGGGGCTGAGTCAACATTTCAAAGGGCAGCTGTAATTTAGATATTTTGCTTTTAGTTTTAATGCTGTAATAGTAGGTTTGGTTTTTGGGGTTTTTTTTTTACATGTCTGTATGTATAATTCCTATCTGCATTAAGACAGAACACCTAGCAGTGCTTTGATCACACACTAAATAATTACTACAGGTTGAAAGTGTTAATTCTAGGATTACCCATCCAAAACAGTAGAAGTGATATAAATTCCACCATTCTTTCTTCTTTTTTTTTCTTTTTTTCCCCCCTTTTCTCCCCAACCTGGCAAATATTAGCTTTCTAAGTCAAAAATCACCAAGCGAGTTTCCAAGCATTCCTCAATCTGTCCACACTCACCGAGTTCCAGGAAACAGAAAGGCTGATACAGCTGCTTGTAGCACTTGGAAAATGTTGAAATTTCTTTCAGTAGCAAAAAAAAAAAAGGATCTTGGACCGTAAGTTTTCCACAGAAAAAAATGCTATCAGTTTAGAAGTTTCAACTCCCTTAACAGGCCAAAGTGGCAGAAAAACTTTTTAGATCCTTTAGAAGGACATAGAAAACATCCAATTCTATATAAATTTTAAAAATGCATGCTTTAGTGGTATAGATGTTAAAGAAAGATGTTAAACAAGAGCTAGGCAAGAAATGCTCTGCAATAAAAGGATGAACATTAATTTCTGTCGTTCATCCTCATAGAGAGTTTTATGGTTATGAAGCCTGTTGCTGGCAGAAACTGCTGCAGCAAAGTCATCTTCAGTAAATTTCAAATAGGGTAAATAATCAGTAAGTGCTTGTCCCCCATTAAGCCACTAAAAATAAATAAGAGAAAATTCGAGCTTCAGAATTCATAACCTCAATATATCTCTCATGTTTTCTCATATATATGGTAATAGTTATTATGGGATTGTTTGGTTTTTTCAATTCTGCTCTCAAAAAAAACTCCTACAGACACTGAAAGTATTTGCAGATTACAGCCACCAGTTGTCCTGTTGGATTTCCAAACTGTCACTTAACCACCCTAATTTCACTTGGACTCTAAAAGCTGCTCATAATCTCCTCTGACAGTCACTCCCCAAGAGATTTCTTGCAATTAGAAGCAGAAGAAAACTGCACCTTTCAGTTAAAAATTTGAATTTATGTTGTTTTCTTGTTGGGAAGCCAGCAAAACAAACAAATCTCAGAAGGGAGCTCTTCATACGTGCTGGAAATAATTGAAATCAGGCTGTGGCTACCACAGAAACAGAAATGTTCTTTATTTGATGAATGACAACTTCACAAAATCATCAACTTCTCAGCAATTCTCTGAGGGACTTAATTTTATGCTGAAATCTGTACAACAGTAACAAACAAACAGTTTTGTGTTCCTTGCTTGGTCCCCCTGCTGTCCCTGGGGTTTGTACATCATAAAAATTAATTTAGCAATGCCTCCTCTGTTTTGCCACAAATTACATTTTTATTGCATTGTGAGCTTGGCTCAGAACTCTCCTAATTAAAAAGGGGAAAAAGGAGCATTCCTAATTTTTCAGTTTTAATCCCAACATAGGTCCACTAGCCCAGACCATAAGGAAACAAATGTTTCCTGTCAGCAGTGATGTTCTTAAAGATAACAAGGAAAATGCCTTGCTCTATCTAAAGAAAACCTGATCAGTTCAAGATTTATTTTCTGGGGCAGGCCCTTTCATTTTCATTTTCACCTTGCATGCTCTTAACTGATATAAGCTTCCTTGCTTAAGCCCCCAGATATTAATTTTGCCTGAATTGAGATATTTGTTTGCCAGACACCCAGAAATGGTGCATGAGAGGGCTCCCTAAATTTAATGGTTGACTTTGCCACGTGCAAGAGTCAAAAAGGTGCAAATGGTTATCTAGGAGCCGAGTGTAAAGTAGGTGCTTGAAAGAGTTCCAATTAAGATATAATAACTCTGTCATAATTAAGAAGTAGATTCTTGGATGAGGGAAAGACCGAGCTAAATATTTTTATTTAGTTCGAGATTTCTAAGGAAAAGCAAACAGGATTAAAGGGGTATCATGAGGAGAAATTATGTCATAAGTGCTTGGAAACTCAAACAAAAACGCTGGAACATTGTGATATTTTATCTACTTCCCTAATTTATCAACACCTGGGTGAGCCATGGAAGTCCCAAGCCCAGAAATGGATAGGAGAAATGAGATATAGTGTTTTTAAAAGGTATTAAATATAAGATAAAGTGTTTTTAAAAGTGTAATTTAAAAATTACTCCATTCAATATGGAGTAATTCACATAAGCTGGGAATTCCTTAGGGAGGTGGACTTGTCACAGGAATGGGACATTTTCCATGGGAATTTTCTTTTCTAAAGAAGCTTGCTCATGGATTTCAGATATAATGGTACAGTTTGCTGACTTTTAAACTGTGTCAGGACTTGAGATGTGCTGTTCTGGGAGGGTAGAGCTGGAAACATCCCTCTTTACAAAAATCCTCCAGAACCGTGAGTGCAGTTTAAAAGAGTAGATTTAAATCTAATTTAAAAGGTAGAATAGGCATAGGAGAGACCATTGCTTAAAGTGTTGTCACTGGATTTAAAAAAAAAAATAGGTGAGGAGAAAAAGGCACAAAAATCCCCAAAGAAGCATCAAGTCATGCATTCAGCTACCCAGAGGGCAAGCTCAGAGATAAGCAAGCCAGGACCAGTTTGTATTTTCCCATCAAGTTTTTGGTCTCTTCTGAGCCACTCCCATCAATGCAGATTAATTAATAGGAAGGAATTCCTTACTGTGAGGGTGTTGAGGCTCTGGAACAGAAGTTGTGGATGCCCCATCCCTGGAAGTGTTCAAGACCAGATTGGATTTGGCTTGGAGCAACCTGGGATAGGGGAAGGTGTCCCTGCCTGTGATGGTGGGGTTGGAACTAAATTTTTAAAGCCCCTTCCAACCCAAATAATTTAGGATTGTATCTATTCTCCTGATGAGGATGCTAATAAAGCTCCTATCTATTTTATTAAATTTACTACTATATAATGCATTTTTGGCATTGCCTTTAGGTTCCCTGTATCCCTGGCACAGCTTGATGGAGCTGTCTGGTGGATGCTAAAAGCACAGAACAAATACTCAGCTTAAAACAAACCATAGAGCAGAGGAAACTTAACATGATTTAGTCATGGGATAAGCTTTGGCTGAAGCTCACAATGTGTTCTTAAGCCTTATAACCAGAGGAATTTTAGGTTACAGACAGAAAAGTTTATGAATATCATTTGCTATCAAAGGGACTTAGTAAAAACATCTTTAGTTGATCAGAAACAGAAAAAATACATGGTTGAACTTTTTTTTTTTTAATTAAAAATGAAAAAAAAATCAGCTTTGGGGGAGTTTTTTCTCTGCTTCTTGCTTTTCAGTGCATCCAGAAACTGCAGGGCAACAAGAGTCACACAGTTTCTGGTGTATTTTGCTGTTCCCAAATTTCTTCCTTCTCTGTCCACCTTTATTATCCTTACTTTCTGCCACAAGTACTTTTTAGAAGCCTCTACCCTGTTCCCATTAGCCTGGTACGTCTGGGCATGGATTTCTAGGGCTATCATGATGGAAAATAATTTTTCTCCTGTAGAGGAAGCCTAGGGAAGATGATGCCTTGCAGAAGCTGTGGCACAGGATGCTCTGCTGGGTTTTAGGCAATGGGCAAGAACTGTCCACCCTGTGAAGGTCTACAGCCCTTTTAGCTAAGAAAATTCATTAACATAGTCCTCCAGTCCAGTCATTTGCAAAAATGTTTCTTTTTTCAAAGCTGAAGGGGATGTGGATGAATAAAATGAGTAATTCCTGAGAGAATCCTGTAATATTTTCCATGTATGGTTAGAAATGTAAACATGTTGGGAAGGGGTTCGGGGCACCAAGATTTGGAGGTGTGAGGGATATGCTTTAGCCTGTTCATAAATCTGAAGCAGTAAAAAAAAAAAGCTAAATAAACTAGATACAGGTATAACTGCTTGGTTTGGGATTTTCACTTGAGGGGTTTTTTACTGGTTGCAGAAACTGCTGGTACTTCCAGCCTCCTCCTGGAAGAGCAAGGCAGAACAGCAAACTCTTTCCATCAGGCCACGGATCAGGCAGCAGATGGCAACTTTGGACAGCCTCCGACCAGGCTGGCTCCAATTAGAGATGACTCCCATCCCCTTCCAAGCGAGCACAATGCTGGGCTGGACTGGGAATTGGATCATGTCTAAACATTGTGTCTGGACTCAGGATGCAGCAGAGTTTTGCTGTACCTGATCCAAGGGCTTGGCTTGAGCCAAGTTCTAATTAGGGCTTGTACCTTCGCAGAGAAATGCTCTGTGTGTTGCCATCAGTAGCTCTGTGTTATCTATCTCCTCTGCTGAGGTTTTAGGAAAGGTAAACTGTCTCCAGGGCACAGCTGGCCTCTGAGGGCTGCTCAAAGCACTCTGTTTTAACACCTGAAATGCAAAAAATACCTGCTATCTTATTTGGTAACTTGTTCTCCTTGTAGCCAGCTGGACTTCAGAGACACTTGTATGAATGCTCTCCTAAGAATGAAAGCCAGGTAACCTCTGCAGTAATCAGCAGCTTTTAAGTAGTTGTTTGCAAATCAGGAGCAACTTGCACTTTCCCAGTGTAGTGTGTAGGTGAAAAGAGGCAACAACTTGAAAATGAACTTCAGAACAGCAAAAGACAAAGCCTGAGAAACAATTTTGAGGGCAGTTGTTAATAATGTGGATGACAAAAACCAGAGGAGCCTCTCTAATTGGTTTTCTGAGTCCCTCGTTCTCAGGCTGGCTGATTGGAGCAGTGCTGCCTAATGTTACTTTCCACTCTGTAATCCCTTGCTGTGCAGGGAAGGGGAGAAAGTGTTGTGGGACTGCAGCAAAGGCAGCCCTGTTTTCTCCTCCCTGACGTTCCATGTGCTCTTGTGATAATAGCTGAGGTTTATTAAATGGGTCTGGTGTCTGCATCCTGTCGTAGGCAATCCTTCTTCATGTGAGTCCTTGCTGTGGAGCCGAGCTCAGCTGCAAAAGGATCTCAGCACCTCATTCTTTTTCGAGCTCCCCCTGCCAAAGCCCTGCACCAGGAACAGAGGTGAGGTTCTCCCTGGCCAGCAACATGGAAAGAGGCACAGGAAGGCTCAGTCTATGCAATACTCTCATGGTAACATGAATCTACCCCGATGTAGGAATGTGTTGTCTCCCTCTCTTTTTTTTTTTTTTTATCTAGAAATTATTGTTTCATAGCAAAAAAAGCAGTTTTATTCTGTGCATATGCTCATAATTTATACTACAAGCAGACACTGAACTCAGAGGACATGGGCAACTGAAGGTTTAGATTTTCTTATGTGCCTTCGGATTTATTTGTACAAAAGGCAGGTCTCAGCTATGCTCTACCAGAGTTGTGCCCCCAACCTGCCCTGTGAGGGGGATTCTGTCTGCCCCAGCTCCCTGTGCTGGGCAAATCACTCTGGGTGACATTAAAGGACAAAAACAAAGCTTCCTCAACCCCACCACACCCAGAGGGAAGCCAAACCCCACGAGGGCTGTGGGTCCTGATTCTCTGCCCGTGAGGGCAAAAGGACAATCTCACATTTGCTGCAAATTTATGGGTTAATATCTTGAAAGTCTGCCATAGCAAAGGCCGTGCAATACTGTAGGCTGCTTTAGCATGCACATCTTGTTAACATGCCAGCCTAATTCCACTCTTTTGCTTCACAGACAAGCACCACTTTATTAGCCACAAATCTATTATCCTCTCATTTGAAGGGCTCTGAATAGCTTATGGCAACATTCTGCTTTTGTAATACAACAACTCCTTTCACATCGGTTAAAAATACTTTAAGAAATGAAAAATAAAAATTCAACAGTGACAGACATTCCAGTCGTGCCTTTCATCCTCCCTGTGTGAGCCAGCAGGTGCAACTTGACATTCTTTAAACAAACCTTCCCCCTGCTTTGTGGCTGAATAAAGGCTTTGACAAACGTTTATCCTTTGATATGATGTGTACTTGACAAAATTCACAGGGAGATCTGAACTGCTGCTTTGAAGCAAATACTTATTAGAACACTGGAGTACTAAAGTGCACTGTGATTTGGCTCGGTTGCTAGTAAGACATCAAGTAAAATGTGCCCATTATGTCAATTCAAAGCCCAATCTAAACACTGACTTCTGAGAAATCTGAAGAGAATTTGGGGCTGTGCAGCTCTCCTGATTTATTGCTTATCTAATTTGCATTTCCTTCTCTGTCTGTCAGTTCCCCTCTGCATTTCTAGCTGAGCAGTTGGTGAATCATCTGGAATTCATTAAATATTTTCCATTACTTTATTTTGCTTTCTACTTTCAAGCCTTCTCCCCCTCTCTCCCAAAATGCAATGCACTCCCAGCTGGACAGGAAAGGGGATGGAGACCTGTCTCCCTTTCACAGCTTCAGGGTTGTTCCAGATTTGTGCTTGGTCTATGCTGGTATTCCATGGGGAATATTTGGGTCTAGATTCCTAGGAAAGGTGTCATGAAGAGTGGACCAGCAGAGTTGCCAGAAAGACTCAAATTGTTGCCAAGGAAAGATTTGTAGGTGAAATGAAATTAAAAAGAAAAAGACTTCTAGAACATTTTTCATGCCTTCTCTTTATTTATGTCTTGAACATTGCTGTGAAATGTTACAGCTCATTGTAAAATCTTCTTTGTTGCATGTTAGTAACCCCTAGCCTGCTTTTAGCTGTCTCTGCACAAGCAAGCAGCTTCAGACATGATTCCCCAGGTCTAGAGAGCACTCAAAAAATGCCTGGCCTGCCTCTTCCACAGCAGACGGCAGATAAAGCCATCCTGGTAGAGGATCTCTCTCTGATCCTAACAAGCTGTCTAATTTAGCAGAGGTATTTCAAGATGCAGCTTCAGAGAGCTTAGGAAATTCAGGTTCAAATTTGAAATTTGGTGTAAATTTTAAATATTGAGTATAAGTAACTGCCAGAACAGCCTCCCTGGATGTGTCATTTATCCACTTTACCGTGACATGTTTATGGCAAGACTTGATAACTTTTAAACAGATTTTCTGTAGTCTAATAACCCCAAGCTGAAAGCTTTTCTCAGTTTGGACTGAATAAATAAATGCATCAAACAGCAGCAAACAAGTAAGGAGAAAGGTGCTCCAGGTTTTTGTTCCCCCTGCTGTCACAGAAGAAGTGCTTGGAATCCTTGATTTGTTGATGTGTTCAAGAGGGAAATGACACTTGTTTCTTTTTCTGAAGACTAACAGGTAAATGCAGCAAATTTTATGGTTTGCTTTGAACATACAGGTTACACCTTAACTATTACACCTTACAGCACGTGTAAACGCAGATATAAATACACAGAAAAAAAGAGTCCACTTGCAAGGCTTGCTGCCCTGGAGAATGGTTTTGGAGGACATGGGTGAGGAGTACAGAGGGCTTTTCATGGCTTGATGAGGATTGGGCCATGCAGACGTGGCATTGGACTTTCCTCAGGTGAGCTGGGGTCTGCCCGCTCAGCCTCAAGTGGAACTAATTTTAGGAGAGGGTTGTAGGCATCTTTCATGTAATCCTGCTGCAGACAGTGCAGTGCAGGCTGAGGTTCACACACAGGGTTTGCTTCTATTTTTCTACCTAGACAGCTCCAAGGGCCGAATCCCTTGGAAGCAGTGAGGGTTGCTTGCCTGAAAGCACAGCAGCTGTCAGCGAGCCCGGCCCTCTGCGCTGGCCAGAGGTGCCACTCCTGTCCCCTGGACCCGGCAGGTTCCAGGGAGCACCAGCTGGGCTGTCGAGGTTTGTAAACCTCCTGGCACCCGCAGCTACACGCGTTCAGCAAGAAACCACCAGCGCTTTGCCTTAAGTCAGCAGGAGGAGAGTGCTGAGCCAGGGAGCTGGGCAGGGATTTATCTCAGCAGGCAGAAGCGCAGAGCCGGTCCTGGTGCTGGCACCAGGCTAACGAGGCGGACTTGCTGATGCTGCGGCTCTCGGATTTCGGCTCCCGGACACGGGGCCAGCGCTCCCGGGACGCCGAGGCTGTGATATCCCAGCACCTAATGACTTGGCATCACCTCCTGCAGCCAGAGCTGCCCTGCTAATCACCACGGGGGCTCCGCAGAGGAGCTATTAATTAGTGGTGCTAAGCTGGGAACGGCAGAGGGTCCTGCAAAATTCATATCGGTGTCAGCCCTGAAAGAGCTTTGCCTCTATTAAAGAGATTAATAGTCAGCGTAGAAAGTGAAAACCTGCTGCTGCATCTCTGGTTTGGCTGCACCCCTCAGTCTTTCATGTGATAGTGTAAGAGCTGTCATCCTCTGTCAAAGGCTAAAGGAGTCTGCTTTGCCCTTTTTGTACACAAACTTTTTTCAGACAACCTCTCCTTGAATCTAAAAGAGATGCAGCTCCCGAATTCGCATGAGACAGGGGCGTAGCAGAGCATCCAGGGGAAAGGACTGCATGAGGCTAAATCTAGAAACCCTCAGAGAAATTCACTGTCAGGTTGGAGTAAAGGAAAAAAAGAGGAGCTTTCGTTTCCTTGTTTGAGTAGTTTTTTATGTACGCCAGTGAGACCCTTCCATTTTCTTCCATGGGAAATACTGGAAAAAAACCCACACTGAAATATGATATATTCCTCAAAGTAGCTATTTGTAAAGTAAAATGTATTTCGTCTTCTCCAATAGAAACCAGGGGAGTAGGTAAGGTGATTTCTTTTCCTGCCATTTTCCACAAGTTTCCGTCTCTTCCCACGTCTGGTAAATGTTTCTACGAGTCTGTAAAAAAGACATCTGGGACGCTCCTAGGCTCCCAGTATTCAATTAGCATTTAGTACTACACTCTTCTCTTTGCAAATTAAAAACTATGCAGTTACCATAGCAACCCAAACAAGATAAGAATCTGAGTGAAGACAAGCTGATTTAAGTGAAGATAAACAGACAGCAATGTAGATATTTTAAATGAGTCCTGGGGTTTCTTGGTTGGCTGGGGTTTTTTGTTTGTTTCTGAGGGGGTTTTGTTGGTTGTTTTTTGTGGGGTTTTGGTGGGATGTTTTTTTCCTTATTTCAAGGTGTATTTGGAATAATAAAGTGTAATCCTCACTTGAAATATCTCTGGCAACAACTGGGCAGCAAGAGACACTGGTTTTACTAGAGAAAACACATTCAGCACAAAACAGTGTTCTTTCACAAAGTTCCTTGAGCTCTGCTTTTACAACTGGTGTTGTTTAGACAATGATAAGTTGGTGCAGCCATCACCCTGTTTTGCTTGTTGTTGGTTTTTTTTTTAATTAGGGGCTGGGAGAGTGTGCTGAGATTTGGTGTGGGCAAGGAGTGCTGAGTTTTGTTAGGTAAGCAGGTGGGTTTATGCAATGTGACATTTAAATTGCAGTCTATAACCTGTTTGCACAGTGCTCTGATCGATGGATGTCCCTTTGGACACGGGCAGATCGTGATTAACATTTGGTTGTTTGTGCAGATGGAGCTTCAGTGATACAAAAGCACACGTTCTGTATTAGTTTTGTGAAGATCAGCCACAGGTATGAACCTGAGGTTAGAGAAATTTCCCCCAAAAAGCTGGCACTGTGCTCTCCTTTCTCAGGGTGGTACCCTTGAGCTTGTGGTGAATGGGACACCTCTAAGCCACAGAAAAACCCTGAACAGTCCATAGAAGTTTTCTGGCCTTTAAGAACAATACTTCTCAGGGTTTCTAAGGCATTCTGTTTTAAAGTGAGGGTGAGGAGAAGGAACCAGTTCCAAACTCCCATCCTTGAAGCGTGCATGTTTGCCTGCAGTGAGTTCCTCCACTTGAGCATGTAGTTAAAGCTGAAGCTTTAGGGTCTGAGCACTGACTCCTCTCTGCCAACCATCCTGTTCCCTGTTGCTGTTTAGCTGAGTGTTTAACACTGTTTTTGGAGCCCCGCATCAAACTTTTGGCCCCATTAAGCCAAGTCAGTGCATGTGCAGCTCACTGCCAGTACCAAAGTTACCCAGTGGGGTAACGAGCTCAGTAAGATGTCACTTGTGCTCAGCTCGTGTCACTGCAGCACACATGGACCTGTCAGAGGTGATTCTCTGCCCTGCATCAGGTTGATTGAGGCAATTTTGTGCTAGGACAACAATAAAAACGAAGGCAAAATATATTGCAGTAGTTTATACACATTTGTGTTGTCCTGATACCTCTACGACATCATTCTGTGTGAGATTCTATATGGTGTGGATAATAAGACAAATTAGGTATTCCAGCTGCAAAAACACAGGGTGCAGGGAATGATGTGCAGTTCAGCTGCAAAAATACAGCATTTTTGTGACATTATGTTCAGCCCTCTTCCCCTGAGAGGTCTCCTTCTAGGTCAGTGTGGACAAGACAGCCATTGCCAACATGCTGGAGTCCATTTGCTTGGCAATCAAGAAAGTTGCCTTTCTGCAGTTCCCAGTTTTGTGGTTCTAGCAAATATCAAAGTCAAATGAAGGAAGCTGGACTGTCAAAATCTCTGTTAGCAGAGATAAACACGGTTTGATTGGGGTGGGGAGGATTTTGTTAGAGAGAGAGTAAAAATATGTATGTTTTGAACATAGTTTCCATTAGAGGCAATTTCACAGCTTAGAACATTTAATAAGGGTCTTTCCATTTGTGCCCCTGTCAAATTTAAGTATATCTTTTATTTGGCTTCATTTATTTCCATAATTTTCATCACCATCTCCACCTTTCATCCTGGTAGATTCCCAGAATGGTCCCTGTCAGAGAAGCTCTTTGATCCAACCATCATTTTTCAGGTTTGTGTATATAAAACTGTGAATTACACACTTGCACCACTTCGGGGTGAGCAGCAACTTAAAATTCCTGTGGGAACCACCTTTTGGATTTTCTTTTTCTATCGTGTTCCTATCCTGGCATACTTGTGGATGGATCCTTTAACAACTGTTTAAAAATGGGAGCTCATAAGTGACAGGAAAATCCATGAATTGCCTAAGTTCTGCATTCAATCAAGGTTTATGAGAGTTTAAATTCTTATTATATAATTATAAAAACAGCTTTAAGAATGCACAGCCAGTCTCAGCTGGTAGGATTAGGCAAAAAAGTCCTTTTGCAGCAAATCTACTGAAAGAAACAACTGAGATTTTGTGTAGTCTAAGTTTTCCCTAATCCAATACATCCTGTATTCCATTCAAAGCATCACTTCACAGTGTGACTCTCAGCTCGTGTGCATAATTCATTTACTAATGCAAATTGAGTGGCCCAGGCAACAGCTCTTCTTTAAGAAAAAGAAAAAAATGAAGTAGAAGAAGAAAAAAACTCTTGTAGCAAAACTAAAATTTCTTTGCTGAATAGTCAAATTTGGAGCTTTGTGCTTTCTGTAGTTGTTTTTCTTACATGCATATCAGCCTATTGCAACCCCCTTAGTGATATTTTATAGCCTAAGGTTGAGGTGATTAGGGAAAATCCCTAACTGGATGAGCTGCAAACTGGATATGGTAACAGGTCTCTGAAGAGTCGATTTTGGTCGTACCAGTGGGGCAGGCAGAGTGCAGAAGGCTGTAGTCCATTCTGAAATTCAGATTTTCAAGAGGCCCAGATCACAGGGACTGACTGGATACCGAAACTTGAAGGGATGAGGGAAGTTGGTGCATCTGCCAGCTGTAAACATTGAGGCAAAAAGGATGTTTTTAAAAGCTTTAAAAATAGTGTGAATTGTGCCTTCCTTAAGGCTGGATGTGGCAGCTTGATGCAGCGTAGATGAGATTTGTGTTTGTTTTGTGTTTTGCTTTGGTTTGTTTTTCATTTCCCCGCTTAAAGTGGGTCCGTTGCAGCTGCAATAGTTAATGAAGTGCTGGAAATGGAGCTGTTACTCGGCGCAGGGGGAAAATCCCTCCCTCTGCCGGCTCCCCACGGGCTGCGGGAGCCCCTGGGATGGGGCAGGGGGAGGACTTGGCGGTGAGCTCGGGCAGCAGAGCCTGAGCAGCAAGGCTGGGGAGTTTGATAAACAAACATCTGGGCAGCTGCATCCCACCCAGGCTGGGAGGGGAGGACAAACTGGGAGGTGTGCCTGGAGCTCTCCTGAGCTCCTGCGTTCCTGCCCTTCCTCTGCAGCAAGCGGGACTGCAGGCATTCTCCTGCAGGCAAAAAAGGACTTCCAGTTTAGGATAAAGCCCTTTGTTTTGCGTTTGTCAGCCGAGGTGTTGACGTTTGTCTTCTTTTGGTTTATTTCACGTAAGTCTCGGCCACAGACGTTCTCACAAATAAACAGACATCTAAGACTTCTGCTAGCATATTTACTTTTCCAGTGTGAAACTAATGAGTGACATATTTCTTTAGCAGCTGCCTTGGTTGTGCAGCCCCTTCCTGCAAAGACCATGCCCTGAGAATGAGAAGGAAAAAAAAAAAAAGAAAGTTCAAAACCTTGTAGAATGATAGCAAACATATAAGTATAGTTGAACAATTAATTGAAATAATAAATGACTCACTTCAGCAAGACCCTGAGTGAATCTGAATCCTGGACTTCCTGTGCTATGTGAAGAGCCCTGATAGTGTTTATTTAAATGGGAAACATTCTCTGCAAGGAAAAGGGTAAACAGGGACCTCAGAAATTCAAAGCTAAGGTCCTGCAGAAGAAATACCAAAGCTCAGGGCCATGCCCTTAATTTGTGTGCACCATTGGTTACAATTCACATCAATCAAAGATCTGTCTCTCAGTGCTCGTTCACATTATTTGGTCTTACTGAGCTTGCAAAAATTGATCTTGTTTGATTTTAGCCTGTAGGAGCTTCTTTCTCTTCAAGCTCTAATGACAGATAAAGGTGACATCAGATTTACCTGATTTGGACAGTGGCTGCCTGGTTTTGGTTCTGTCTTGAAACAAAAAAGGAGATGGATGTATATAAGCACAGAAGAAATTATCAAAGCAGTGAAAAAAACACATATTTAAAATTAAATCAAAACTGCTTGTCTCATATTCTGGAAGGTTCTGGAGAAACAATTATCCAAAGACACTTTCTGGCTGCAGCAATCAGTGGAGGTCAACCCTTTTATTTGCCAATACCTTCTGCAGTGTTTATGTGAATTAAGTAACAACAATAATTTTCTTCGGCAGGGATGTTTCCAAGATGTGTGCAATAAATTTGCCAAATAGATTAAACAAGAAGACATCTCCAAAATGTGCAAGTGAGGCTCAACGTCACATTTACAGTGTGCTCCAGGGACAGCTTGTCAATAGAATTGCTCCTCTCCCAGCAGTGTCCACTGGAGCTGCAGACAGAAAATCCCAAAGAAGTGTCAGAGATGCCTAAAATGATGATAAAGTTATTTTCAAGTTATTTTCTGAGGAGGCATCTTCTGCCATGGCCTGACAATGAAGCTGTCAGAGATCTGAGCAGGCAGTTGGCCCCAGAACAGAGTGCATCAGATCTGAGTGCTTGCCCAAGTCAGACACAGGAGCTGTAGCACAAATATCTCTGAGAACACTACAGCTGAGATGGTCTGCTGTGTTCATCAAAGACTGAGCAATGGAGGAAGTACCAAACCCAGTGATAAATTCAACTTTCTACTGAAATTTCCAACTTGATCACAGTTCGGACCACCCCCTGTGGGATCCTTGGACACACTGGGATCTCTAGAGCTGCTGTGGCAGCTGAAGGGTGTAACATCGTCTGTGCTCAAGGGCCATCCATTAAAATGCTTGGCTTTAACTCTGCAACAGTGTGGATAACTTCAGAGGGCACTGCATTATTAATTTATTTCAGTTAGGAGAGGGATGAGCCCAGGAAGACCCTTTAAACCTGTGAGTGCAACTCAGCTTCTCTCCTGTCAGTTCATGCTTGGTACCTCTCTTTCAAAGTCACGTAATTCCAGAATGTAGCAGAAAACAGTCTGGTTAGGCATGGGGTTTTATTTTGGGAAAAGTGTGTGTGTGTGTTTTGTTGTTGTTATTTTATAGGGTTGTTTTGTTTGGTTTTTTTCTTGGGTTGTTGTTTGGGAGTTTTTTTTCCTCCACTATTAAGCAGGAGAGATATTTTTTCATCCGCTGTTTGTGGAAGTGTCTTGGGGAATGGACCACCACAGAGACATGGTAAAATGGCTTCACTTTAGTGATAATTCAGCACCAGATTCTGCCTGTTTATAACAACTCCCAGGGAGTTTTCAGTCCTACTCTTCCCTGGTTTAAATCACATCCACAGAACGAGATTGGTGCCCATCAGGAGGTTTGCATGACCTGCACTGGTTTACAGTGCCTGTCTAAAGTGCCTGGTTGGGTATTGTTTGACAGGACAAAATATGCATTAAATTTTTTTTAAAAAGAGGGAGGCAAAAGCCTTTGAAAAATAATTTGATGCTTACACCAGCATGAAAGTTCCTCACAGGCAGCAGTGGTGCTGTTTTGCAGTGCTGAGATGATTTTAAACATCTGAGTTTTAGACCTTGACAAATTTAGAGCCTTAAAAGGGACACAGCAAATGTTAACCAAAGTGCCTCCAGGGCATTGATTTTAAACACCTCAGCTTCCCTTTAGTTTTCCATTTTTAGGCAGGAAGTTTATTATAAAGGAAAAATACATGCTGCAGGAAAGGAGAGGCCTCTGGTAGTTTCCAAGTCAGCATTTACGTGACTCAGGTTCATTTGGAGGAGAATAATTTATGGTGGTGTGAATAAATAATAGCTGTGAGTTCTGACTGTCCAAACATGATACATAATACCCTGGGAACGCTTCCTTTGCTGCGTGCTAATGACCAATTGTTGGCTTTTATGTTATGAGTGACTGTGGCGAGTAAATCATTGGGAAATAACTGACGTGCTCAGGTTTGCTTAAGCAGCACTTGTCAAACTGCATCTTCAAGCCAACGTGAGATGTGAGTTCAGTCCACTGCTGCAATCAGTGTGGTCTCTTTGCCTGCATTTGTTAGCAACCATGCAAGATCAGCTGCTGAACTTAAAATATCCGTGGTTTGGTGTGATTTGCTTTGCTCAAAATTGCTTTTATATCAGCATCCCTCCTTGTGGAAATAAATGTATTGAGACATCATGTAGGTGACCAGCTCATCTAGGGAGATCATCTGTCAACTAATCTTAAGAACAATACAAAAATATATTTTATGCATTCAGTTTGTGTGTGGAGAAACATTTTCAAGCTGTTGTTAATCTCACCACGTTGGCTGTTCCTCAGGCTGCATTCATATCGAGAAACACTTCCTTGGGTTATTGCAGCTTTACTGAAATGGTTCTTTTTCTGTTGGTTTCTTTTTTTTTAAATCATCAAAGAGAAGAGTGTTGCGTGCTTTTCTCCCTGCCTGACACTGCTTCTTCACAGAGAACCTTTAAACTTTGTCATGAAAGGAAACTATCTAAAATGCTGCTTTGATTTTCAATTGCATCTCTTTGTTGTTTCTATCAAGGGGGCTTTTGAAAGTCAAGGATTTTTTTCTCTATCTTTTGCAAAGGAAATGAAGGAAATAAAATGCTTGGCCAAGGTGATAACTGGACAATTCCAAATTTTCCCTGCATGGTGAAGCCTATATTTATTGTACTTTCTGCACAAGCAGAGTTTTCTGAGTTGCTTTCAGAGAGAAAAATAAACAAACAACAAAAATAGTGCAAGGTGTAGTCACACAACTTACAGAAGCAATAAAAATTTCTCTCTGTTCTGCCACCTTTCTTATCCCAGGTGACAACACATTCATGGAATTTCTCCTTGGCTATCCTCCTTGTAATATCCAGGCACTGAGGTCCCCTAGTAGAGCTGTATTAGAGTGTAGGAAGGAAGTCTTGACCCTCTTCAACTCAGGCTTTTAACAAGACACAA
This sequence comes from Daphoenositta chrysoptera, assembly GCA_013397915.1. Lineage (NCBI taxonomy): Eukaryota > Metazoa > Chordata > Aves > Passeriformes > Daphoenositta > Daphoenositta chrysoptera. The sequence goes on along the minus strand of VZRO01000439.1, from coordinate 197,278 downwards.
TCACTTTCAATGTCACAAATGAGATTTAGGTTTTTTCATGTCTTCCAACTGCCTGAGAGTGCAGGTCTGGGTTTTTAATTGCTTGATGTGAACAACTGTTCTTAATTGGATTAAGAACATAAAGGCAGGAGGATACCAAAACCTCACCCATGTATTGTGATGGCTGTGGGTCACCATGGATTTGAAGCCACTCTTGAGGTGGTGACTTGGATTTCAAAGGTTTCATCTCTTATTTACAGTTCATTGAGCCTGCCAGTTCCACTGCTCAACATTCATCTTAGTCAAATCAGCTCTACTGGCCTTTTTTTTCTCTTTTTCTCTCTTTTGCATGTCTTCATGGCAAGGTGAACCTGCCCAGTGAATGACAGGGTGAAACTCCCCACTGATAGTGAATAGGTGGCTGTACCACTGGACATGGTTTTATCCTGCTATAATTTCTCACTAATACTTGTATGATTTTTAACTAGGTTTTGTACTAAGGGGTTATAGTTCCCTGCCTGCATTTGTGCTCAGTTCTGATTACTTTGGATCCAGTGCACTCATCTGAATTTAGCATTCAGTGAGCAATTCTCTGTGGCAGTCATATGCATAACTTCTCACCATCTGGCATCTCTATGGCTACTACTGGCCCACTGCAGTTGCCATGGTAGTCAATGGAAATTTCTGAGGGTGACTTCACAAATCCAACACAGGAGAGAAAACCTGTCAATCCAGAAAAGAGCTCAGCACTGAAACATACTTTTCCCTTTTTTTGCTTTGCCCTATTTATGTTTTGAGGAAAGCATAATCCCCACCTGACAGGTGGGAATTCCTGGCTTCAGATTCATCCAGTATTTGTAAAGGGGTGGAGGACTGTAAAAATAGGTCCAAGAATTGTAAAAATAGGTTTTCCAAGAACTAAGTGAGCAGCCTAACGCTGCTGCCATCCTGGAGAAAACAGCTGTGGGATGAAAGCATAAAGGTAGGGGGGAAATCAGCTATCACAGCATCACATTGACAGATCTGGAAACAGATCTTTGCTGTTACCAAGAAAAAAAGAAAAAATCTCTCTAAATCCTTCTATGGTTAAGTTTGTTTTAACAAAGGTATGAGTGTGTTTGACGTCTGATTAATGCAAGTCCTCAATTTTTGCTGTGGCTTTCTCAGGAATCAGAGAATCAAAAGGTTACACTGAACAAGCTTCGTAAATTAGTTGAATGACTGTAATCAAGGACAGAATTTGGCCTGGTACCTTGGTTTTATTGATGTCATCTGCTACATGTGTCTCTAATGCAATGGAAATACGAGAGTAGTCTCAGTCCCTGTGACCCTCTTATGAGTGAGACCAGAACCTCACTAGGAAATAGAGAACTACAATATTTCAGAGTTATTTTCATGCAGACTTTCTTACGATTATCTCTTTCTCGTCTTTTCAGTGTTCTCTTTTTTCTGTGTATTAAAAACCACTTTCCCTCCTCTGAAGAGATTTTCCCTATCCCATGCCCTCTCTACTCCCAGCTTCCTTGACCCTCTTTTTACCTTTATTTTCACACGATACACAGTTTGGGTTGTTTTCAAACAAATGTGAACTTTTACTTTGTTCTGATTTTATTTGTGGCCTGAAAAACAAAGCACATTAACTTGAAACAGACACTGAATTGCCTATGGGGGTAACTTGCAAAGTACTGATGCTTGGAAAGTTCCCAAAAGAAAACAAAGCCCAGCAGTCTTGCCTTGTTTGTAGAGCTGATGGAGATCATTGACTCCTAAACCTTTGCCATCTCCTTCCAACCAGCCCCCTAAAATAACAAATACACGGGTTATGTCAAACAGTTATGGTCTTCTGAACCGTGAGCCAGACATGAGAGTGACATTGAGGCTGTTCCTGCACATAAACATTAGTAGCTCATTTTGGGGGCAGCTCTGTCACGCACAGCCAGGCTGAGCTGTTTATTCCCACCGGGAATCTGGCCTGAGAGCCCGCAGGGAACAATCCCAGTGATGGATCTAGAAAACAAAGCTCCCTCCGTGTGGCACGGAGAGCCTCCGCAGGGTTCTTGTTTGTTGTGTCCCGATGATGTGCTCGGCGCTCTGAGGGCACAGGAGTCGGTGTTGGACGCCCCAAATCTAACTTAGAAAGCAAAGCTGACAGGGAATGTTCCAGGCAGGAAACCCAAGGCCAGGCTAAGGGGGAGAGTGGGATTTTGTGGTTGTGGTCTGCCCACACCTCAGTGGCTCAGGGCATGTGTGATTTGAATCAGCTTGTGGGGCAAATCACTTCAGCAGTCATTCAGCCGAGTTAAATATTTTTCTGTGCCTGTGTAAAAAGAAGGGAATGAACACAGGCAGGTGCTGTAGTGTAAGTGTTATTTAAGATAGCCTGGAATAAAGCAATTGCTCGCTCAAAATTGAAATTTTGATAGTGAAATTTCACTTCATTGCTAAAGAAGTTTAGGATTTTGCACATATCATAGAAAAGTGTAATTTTTTATTGATGACATGCTGTTCATGGAGTTGCAATGTTTAAACAAGGGAGACTTTGCAGCCTTAAGGGTGGTCCCGAGCTAGAACTTGCACACCAAAACAGAGAAGGAAGAGGGCACCTCTAAATACAACTTTGTCTAAAAGCACGAAGGTAGGAGTTATTTTCCTGCTCAAATGGGAACCAAAAAAGGGCTGCTATAAGAAATGCCATTTGTTTCTACTCAGTAGTGTTTGCAAAGCTGCTGCTGGTAAAATGCAGAAACACAGCTCCTGCCTTTGCAGTGTCTCCCAGAGCAAAAAAAAAAAAAAAAAAAAAAAAAAAAAAGAAAGGTAGTATGGATTCTTGCTGCTTTCAGTAGGATTTGCCACAGGCTAAATCTTGCTTGCCATACTTTGATCCATGAGAATGATTCCTGCTTTTCACAGAGCTCTGTGCAGCCAGAGTGTTCTGTGCCCCCAGTGCTGAGACCTCAAATGGCAAAGGCTCCTCTGCAGAGACTGCCATGTGTTTGCAGGGCTGCATGCCAGACTTACAGGGCACATGAATGTGGCTTGGAGCCCATCAGTCCTACAAATTAATGGGGATATTGATCACAGGATACTTTAAAAATAGATTTCCCCTTTGTTTGGGTTTCCTTATCCTTCTCTCTTTCCCTCTCCCTTTTAGTTTCCCGTGTTTTGGAGATCATAACTTCAACTATATAGACATAAACATCGATCAGACAAAACCAGCATGTGATAGACAGGCATACTAAAAGAAGAAATGGTTTATTATCTCTCACTCTCTGTACACAACAGATGACTTTGGTGAGGAGTGGGATGCTGAAAACCTCATTTCTCTCTCTCATGGCTCTCTGGAGTGACTCCAGAGCAGGCACTGGAGTCACCCTCCTGTAAACACTGATGGGAGACACCAGCCCTGAGAATTTCCTCTCACAGCACTCCCTCTTCCACTGCATTATGCAAATATATTACCTGTGTTCACTGCTCGTAGCATTTCTTTTTCAGGCCCCATTTAGGCAGAATTACTGAAGCCATCTAGGTAATAACGTGAAAGAAAATAGACTCATTCAATGACAGATTTTGAAATTGCAATTGGCCCCTGAAAAAGTGGGTGAAGTCAGAGACAGGCAACAGATGGTGGTGGTGGCTAATCTTTCAGCCTATTATTTTACCACACGGGGGTCTGAGCCACAGATTTTCGTGCTGAAAATAAAGGAGAAATTAATCACTGTATGACAATCTACTGATTAAATAGTGAAGTGATGTTTGCCCCCGCCCAGAAGCCATATGCAAGGAAATAGGCTCCAAAATAAGAGTCAGGCTGTTTTTATGGTCAAAGACATCACATGGCTTCAGAGGAAAAAGAGCTCCACCATTTAGTTTATACAGAAAAAATGAATTTTCTGGCTATGCTAAGGAGTCTGTGAAAGGCAACCTACATGCAAACACCCCATGGACTCTAATAGGAAATGATACCTTCTCTGTGGAATTGGACAGAGAATTACATCACATGCATAGGACTCTATAGGATGGTTAAAAGGAGAAATTAATTCATTCTGTGTTATTTGACAGTGTCTTAGCTGTCCTTTCTTTGCTGAGGGTAGAAATGCTTTAATTACTGCAGGCCTTTATAAGTAAATCCTATTCAACTATAGCAAACTTCTATAAATATATGTATTAAATGCTTAGTACACTTTTTAAGGTTTTTCTACAAGGGAAATACACAAAGAGCACTTCTATCTAGTCTATTTCTCCTGTAAATGCCTCCTTAAAATGCAATCAAGGTGAGATAATTTTTCCATTGGTAATCCAGAACTAAGGTACTAAACCTCCAGTTAACTTTCCTGCTATCTTCACTGTTGTTAACTCTGGTAAGGAGAAGGACCAGCTCCAAACACTCCTGTCTCTGACTATCAGAATGTGTTCCAGAACCCACTTTAGACAAAAAAGATTTGATTTTAAAAACAGATGTTGGGAAATACAGGTTCACATATGGCTATGACTAGAGAGAAGGTGGAAAACAGCTTGAGCCTGCAGCAAATCCCACAGCCCTGCCCATGCATTGGTGTGCAGAGAAAAGCCCTGAGAAGAGGTCAGGACTTGGTCCAGTGCAGAATAAATATAAATAACTTTCGTTAGTGGTTTTTGGAGATGCATACCTACGTAAGGGAGTAGGAGCAACAGGAAAGCTAGAGGTCAAAAGCAAGCCATGAAATTTGGAGAGGCCAAAGAAAAGCAGAGGTGAAAGTTGCATCTCTGAAATATGGTTCCTTTTGTAGTCCCAATTCCATCATTGCAGAAAGGCACTTTTCCTCTGTGTGTGTGTAGTAGGAAATAAGTATGCACAATTTGGTGATGCATTTCACACATGAAGTGCTGACAGAATTATTGGAGGGATTTATCACAATTTACAGTGCTGCAATGGGCCTCAGTGAACAGGTCCCCTAGAACTTCTCCTGTGTCTCTGCATCCAAAGAACAAAAAACACCACGAAAAAAAAAAAGGAAATTAGTCAATCCTTATAAAATCGTGGTTCAAATTAGTCTGTTTTTGTGGTTAGTTGTTAAAACAGCCCTGGCCATACCATCTTTTCATTTAACTTCCTTTTAACACTGACCCCAGTGTAACCCAAGGTGTTTGATCAGATTTTTTCTTACTAATCAAGGTGTAGGCCAGGCCTCTGCCACTGTCTTTCAAAATAAGGGGTGCAAGTGAGTTGAACCTGAAAAGGACTCCAATTAAAATAGTTTGTAACAGAAATAATAAGATTAATCTGAAGAGTTTTTTAGTGTTTCTTTTGTTTTTTCTTGCATCCCCCAGATTAATGCCTTCCTCATTTGGCATTTCTTGAACTTCTGTGTTAAAACATCAGAGAAACTTTTCTTGATGAAACAAACATCAGTAGAAAATTTACTCTGTGAATTCAGGTAGTGAAGTAAGCATTTAGTATATTTTAATACTAAAGAAGCCCCAGTCTTGACAAAGAAACGTGAAATACAAGCTTTAGTTTCAATAAAAATTGTAGCTACAAGACATCATCTTTTCAGTAGTCATCAATCAGATTTTATGAACAGACAGTTAACTGCTTCAATGCATAATATCAAATAGAAAGTGTGATCTGCTCATCATCCTGGTGATGTCTATCCTTTCCCAATGGAACACTCACATGTTAATGCGAATCTTTTCCTGGGATTTTTTTATACAGCTTGATTGTACAAACTTGATAAAGTGTCCACACCAAACCTTTCCCTTGGTTCCTAGAGAGCAGGAAGGAAGGAAGGAATGTGTTCCCTCAACAGAAGAGCCATGTTTTGCTCAGACTTCAGTGTGAGCCTGCCTTTTGTGTTTGTGAAACACACTGAAGAGGCAAAAGCTGAAATTACAGTTTATCATCCAACCAGACTGATTCATGGTTTATCTGCAGCTAATTGCTTGCTGCTTACCTACTTTTAGCTGCATCCCCATAAACAGCCGGTTTCAGTCCCTAAATGCCTTCAAGTCAGTTGAAGAATACTAATTTGTTCCTCAGCCCAGAAGGGTGCCCAATTGTTGGGTCAGCTGTTAAGAAAGAGAAAACAGTCATTAGACCAGGCAGCTCGCTTTCTTCTATTTGATCAGATTACAAATTATTAATCAGAACCAAAGACTTTGTATCAGCAGGCAGTTCCCCATATTTGAGGAGAGTCCACATTGTCCAATTCAGTGCATGCCTTTTGTGAGGTATCATTTGCCATTATTTTGTATTATTTATCCAATAGCAGCCCCTGAATGAATTAACTTATACTCTGCTTTAACTGGTACTGTCAGAACTGGTAGTTCAAGCAGGAACACACGAGCCCCTGTGTTATTTAGGTAAGGGAACTTTATTACTTCACATTTATTGAGCCCTGGTTCTCCTGTGTCTTATAATCACAGAGGTCCTTTACTAGCACGACCAGGAAATGAACTCACATCCATTTCTTCTAAAGACATTCAGATTACAGCTTCTGCAGCTCTATGAGGATATATTGTGACTTTCATCCTGTTGCTCTACAGTGTATTTTAAAGCTGTTCTGGACAGTTTGACAGCTGTTAGAAATCAGTGTATCCCTCTCAAAGTCAAAGGAGCTTCACTTGTTCACAGAGCAGGCCGAGGACTTGGCCTCTTCTAATTCTTGCAGAGCAAGAAATTCGATGTGCTGCATGATTTTGGAGCTGCCTAAGGTGGCAAATGTGTGTTCCTGAGATGCTCAGTCCATTTGAAACTCTCCTGAATGCAAAATGGATAAAAGAAATTAATGACCCTTGTTGTGCTCATTTAAACATTATGGTCAACGTAGAATAATAATATTGCCAATATTGGATGGATCATAGTGACATTTAGAGGACAGGTCCATTAGAGGTGACTTGGTTGCTCTCTAAAGAATCTGTGTGCTTGGAAACTCAGGCTTTCCTTCTCCGTGTGGACAAACGTGCTCCAGTGTTTCAGGAAGTCTGCTTCCCATCAGTGAGGCACCTACATCTTGGTGGAGCCCTGTGATTGCAGCTCTCTGGAAAACTTTGCCTAGTTAAAAGTTCAAATACCTCTTAAGAATGTGATCTGGGCAGGCAATATGCAAATTTCCTCAACAGAATTGCAAGAAGGGCAAAGGTTTAAGAAGTCTTTGCTTGCCCTCATCCTACTCCTCAAGGATTGTGCACGGGTACAATCAGCACTTGTTCTTAATGAGGCTGGAGAGGGGAATCCTGCTGGGTGGAAAGCCCAGCATCAGCACTCCCACCGAGCCCTGGAGCTGGCTTTGCACATCTCCACCCTCCAAAGAGGGAGTTTTAAGAGCCTGCAGTCCCTCGGGGTCCTGACCCAGGTGGTGTGAAAAGGAAAGATGAATTTTCTAAGCACAGGATTGCCCTCAAAGGAGCGTGAGGGGCAGTGCTGTGTGCAGCTACTCCAGTAAATCAGAATGGTTTCCAAGGGCCCCCAGCTGCGTTACAGCCCTTCTGCTGCTACTCCTGCAATACAACCACAGAGAAAAGCAGCAGCTTACACAAGGGCCGTGATCCTGTAAATGCTGCTGCTCAGAATGCACCTACATGGAAGCACTTTTTGAGGGAGAGAACTTTGGTTTCTACATCAGTAACCAAAATCTCCTGCTCTCTCTGGGTTGGCTTTAGCTGATGTAGAATTTGGGAAGAATGAATGCTTCACTGCAGGCTGGTCTGGCTTTTAAGAAGAAATTCTGGCAGGCCACTCAGCTCTTGCTCTCATCCAGTTGGACTCTGTCACCTTGCCACTGCTGAGTGGCTTGATGAATTTCACAATATGGACTGAAATCTGCTTTTCACCTGAGTTTTTATTAAAATTTTTGCTTCCCGTGGATTTTGAAGTATGTGAATTGTGCACACTGCGAGTGGGGTTGGGCAAATTAAAAAACTAAACATTTATTGATTTTAAGTCTACTTTTTAGCATGTGTCAGGAATTTTAAGGCTGGACATATAGTTGAGGGTTTTTAATGTGTTTTGAGGTGATGGTGACACATCTTTGGAGCTCTTGATATATGACTGAGGAAACACCAAGACATGATCCTGCCCTTTGCACGTGTCCTGTGTTATCTGGAGCCATACTGTGGAAGTGAAAGAGATTGCTTCTGCTAAACAGGGGTTGTTCTTCTGGCCTCAGGGTTTGGGAGTTTCTAAACTCAAATTTCCTTTCTGTCAGCTCATGTAACCGTAATTGCCAGGCACTGGTCCCTCTTATCCCAGTCCCCTCTCTGACATCTGTGCAGAACTCTGAAATCCCAAACATACTGGTGTGAATCTGTGTGAGTACTCTGGTTGTGGGAATTTTTTTTTTTTTCCTTTTATTTGAGGGATTTATTTCTCTTTTTCTGATCAGGTGCACAGCACACTCCTGGTTCCCACACCGGAGAGGAAGCAGCTTCTTGCTGTACGCTCTCCTGGGCAGTAATTACAATTTCTCAGGAATGAAGTAGAGTTTGTAATTCAGCATTTCCCCATAGCACAATTGTGTAGCACCTATACAAATATTTGTTCCTGCTAAATGCTTGGGGGGAAAAAAAAAACGCCATTATAGCAGACGTCAGAATAGGTGTAAGGTAGCCACAGGAACAAAACACTTTATTTCCCTGTCCTTGAACCTTGTACAACATTCATTAAAATTGTCGTAATACTTCCACTGACTGCTGTAAGAATAATTCCCAAATATTTGTAGTTCCTAGTGGATTCTAGATTGATGTCCCTTAATCTATTTACATATTCAGTTGGCACTGTAGAGGTACAACAAAACTGTCATCATTGCCCAGGCATAAATCTTTAAGAGCAGCAGCTGAGCACCAGCATGGACCTCAATTCCTGTGCTCCTCCTGTCCTGGAGGATTACAAGCCTGATAAAGGAATGAAAGTAATTTTTTCTGATTAACTTTGTACTCAATCTTCTTCTTCTGGTGTCAGGCTAGTAGAGTTTAAACCATCCTTTATTCTGTGTCAAGCAGTCACAGAGGAGAGGATAACATGACAGATAAAGCAGTGGTGCCTACCACTTTCTGGTGTTTTTTTAAGTCCTTAAGGGTGAGCATTTAGATCAGAACAAAAGCTGTGAGATCTGGTGGTTGCCACCCAGGATTTCTTGTGATTATTGAATAGTTTTAGTCTTAAGCAAGTCCACAGCAAAAGAGATAGAAAATGGGAATGTAGGGCAAGCAACTATGACTTCTCCCACATTTTTATTTTAATTTCCTATAGAAGGAAAAAAGGCCAGGATAAAAAATATTGTAGAAAAAATATTTTTTATTGAATATTCATAGCCTTCTGGTGAAAATGACGGGATTATTAAAGTATGTGTTTCTCTCAATAAGGCCATCAGATGTCTGTCACCATCGCAAAGAAACGCAATTGAAATGACTGTCAAACTATTTACATAGTGATGGCTCTTATTTAAGCTGCCACCCCTAACACCCTGCAGCAGTATCCCCCTCTGCCTCCATCGTGGTGCCCCCAAACAGGCAGAGGTGTACACTCAAAAAAGATTTTTAAAAAAGCAAACTTTCATGGGGACTGCAAAATTTTTGTCTATGTATGGGTTGGATTGTATGTACTATTTGAAACATTGCATTTTGGTGTGTGATGTTTCAATATAATCTATTTGAGTAGGGGGGAAAGAATCCCTCAATTGTTTGGGTTTTTTTTTTTTTTTGAGCATCTACTAATTTGTATGAAATTCTTATTTTTAAGAGGGTCTTCTTTTTATTTTCCCCATGTAGAGTGGGAGGCCATGTTAGCTATCCAGATAAAGTGATAAAAGTGTTTTATCTCCTTGTATTGAATGACAAGAGGCTCAAGAGCAGTGAATTCATGGTCACAAAATCATGGAATGGTTTGGGTTGGAAGGGACCTTAAAGCCCATCCAGTGCCACCCCTGCCATGGCAGGGACACCTTCCTCTGTCCCAGGCTGGGATATCCAGCCTGGCCTTGGGCACTGCCAGGGATCCAGGGGCAGCCACAGCTGCTCTGGGCACCCTGTGCCAGGGCCTCCCTGCCCTAACAGGGAAGAATTCCTTCCTAAAATCCAGCCTAAATCCACTTTCAGTTTCAAGCCATTCCCCCTTGTCCTGTCACTGTGATCCTTCCTCTGGTCGACTTCTGAACCAAAGATTGTCCACGGGGTTCCAAGTAAAACAAAAATTGAGATTCATTTTAGCTTTGCAATTTTACAATGCAGCTGCAACTTTATGCTCTTGTGTCCAAAGAGGCCTAAAGGTAATGGCATGTGAAATTGTTCCTCTGCAGCACTTTGGGTCTGTGAGAGATGAAGCCACGATTCTTTATCTGTGTCTGCACACACAGAGCTTGCAGCAAGGAGAAGAAATTAGGTGTAGAAAGCTAGGTTTTTTGTTAACCTTAACTGGGAAAAAAAAAGTACCTAAAAATAACATTCTCAAGTGCTCGCTACTCAAAAGTTAGTCACAAAAAGTTAGGAAATCAAAGCCAAATCAGAAGTCTTAATGAAATAAAAAGAGGTGCTCTCAATTTGAATTCCAGTGCTAAGCTATTAAACAGCACATTTCAAAGTTTCAACAACCCTGAGGGTGATATGGCAAATATATATTTTACTGTGCTTTCATAATAATTGTATTTCTGCAAAAGAGATTTGTTCTGGGTTATCTGTTGAACTCCAGCCAGGTCTTTGGTGGAAAAAACCCTGCCTTTTGTCTACGTTTCACTCCTGCATCATCAGCCAGACTGTTTCCACATAAAAACGTGACTGGAATTTGCAGGTATGTTAGTTATTGGTGATTTCACACCTGCTGAGAAGCCAGACCTTTGACAGCTATAAACAAATGCCTCTGTAACACATTTGGTTCTGCTCAGAGAGTGGAAATGTTGTTTTAGTCTCTATTAAAATAATAATAGTGAAACCATAGCTTTACCCTAAGTAGTAAAACTTATGCAGTGAGGAAAAAAAACTCTTCATAATAAAACTATTTATGTGTTCATTCCGTAGAAATATTTTTTCCTTAAATTAATTTTTTAACTACACTTTATCTGGTGCAAATGTTGAGCAGGAGGGAAGTTGGACTGAGGATGTTAAACCTGTGATTATTCATCAAGCGTGATGATCACCTGGAGTTGCAGGGCCAAATTCAGCGGGTCTGCAGGCAAAGATTGCATTACATGAGAAATACTGTTTTTCCATCCTTCAGGTGTGAAAAAAAGATGTCAGATATTCCATATAATAATCCCTGGTTAGAAAATTTTAACTTCTGAATATTGTTGTGCTGGAGCAATCTAGAATATAGACACAGATGAGCTTCCAAATTGAAAATGACCCAGATATAGCCCGTGAGGCCTCAGTTAACTACAGTCTTAATTAAAGCTTGACTGTGGGCAGAAAAACTAAACCATAAAGTTCTTAAAAAATGCTTTGAGGTTGTTACAGTGGTTAGTAATGCTTTGCAATAATGTGTGTGCACTTCTGCCTCTTCAGTAATAAATGGATTGCATAAATGATAGATGTAGAAGCTCCCATAACCTGATGAGTTCATTATGAAATTAGATCGTTAACTCACGTGCAGGACTAATCAGAGAGGAAGAATGTTCATGCTGAAGTTGGTTGAAAAGAATGGTAACTTAAAAAGCTTTAGAAGACATCAAAAAATCTTTAAAAATCAAGTTACACAGGTAACAAGACCAGAATGTGCAGAGAAATCCAAGTTTTGATTTATTTATTTTTAATTAGTGAGTGCTCTGTGTAGTGCAGTGAAACAAACCATGTTTGCCAATGTTTCCCCACTTAATGTACTTTATGAGAAAAGTCCATGTCCTGAAGCATTTAAATCTAATTGTCTCTGACATGTCGATGTCTATTTTTATATTTTTTAATTCTATTTTATGTATTTCTCTTCTTGGTATCCAGTTCTTCCTCTGTCTGTGTTCTCTCTCACTTTCATGTGACCTTTCTTACTGTTTTCAGCTTCCTTTTCCTTTCGTCAATGGAATTTCGATTGGGGGGGCACTAAAACCTGCAAAACCTCCTTTGGTGGGATGTTTTGCTCGGCTGTCATTCTGAGGGTGCCCGTTTCAATCAGGAGCCTGAGAGCTGGAAGACACTGCTGAAGAAAAAAGCCAAATCCTCTGCTCTCTCTGGTGCACAGGTGTTCGCACACCTTCATGCTCAGGTTGTCTTCCAACCCTGTCCAAATCCTGCAGCAGCTTTCCCTCTCCTCCGTTTGGGTGAGGCCCCCTGTGCTGGGAGAGCTTTTGGTTGTGATCTGGATTCACACTTCACCTAAGTGTGGAGATTAATTAAGTGAGAGATGGATACCCCAGACGTTCATAATTAACGCCTTAAGTAAGTCATAAACCAGGACTCCAAAGATGAAAGCTCCCCGCTTGACTGATTTACGGAATCTCACATTCCCTCTTGACCACTGTTTTAAGGGCACACTCTGCCAGCTCTGTGCACGTGCTTGGAGAATTATTCACTTCAGAGCTTCCTGCACTATCAACAGCACAGTATTTTTTCCCAAGAATGTTAAGTCCTTTCAATTTCCATCACTCCATAAGGTCTGATTAAACCTTTTAGACCTGTGAGCAGATATTTTGCATATTGAAGGACTTAATCTCATCCTTAAATCTTGCTGGCTCACAGGGTTCCCCACAGGAAAGGTGTTTTCCCTCAGCTTTGCAGATTCTTCCATTTTCATCCTGGAAAACTGTGATGACTCTAAGGGGGAGTCTAAGAGGGAGCAAGTTACCTTGTCCCTTATTTTCTGCTACAGTTTCAATTTCAGTAACAAATTTACTATAAAAAATAAATAACCATTCTGTCGTCTTTCAAGGAGTTGCATACTTTTTCTTTTCAGAGAGAGTGTTTGGAGTCTAGTCCAGCATTCCTGAAGTCTAAGAGAACCAGGGACAAGAAGGGAAGCCAGCATGGCTAAAAGCAAATTAAAGAGGTTATTAGAAGTATGAAAGGCACCCTTCAATAAGTGGAACCCAAATGGAGATTGCAGAAAAGATAATAAACCGTCTGGCAAGCTAAATGTGAAGCCGTAATAAAGCTGGCCAAAAACGATTCTGAGGAGGAAGGGTTCAAAATCTAACAATAAAAGCTTTTTTTTTTTTTTCTGTGATACATCAAAAGCAGGAAGTTTGCCAGCAAGTTGATGGGGACAATATATTACTGAGATGTAGAAAGACCATTCTAGAAGGACAAGTCCGTAAGAGAAAAGCTGGGAGGTATCACAAGGGTGAATGCTCATTAAGGAGGGTTTCCCTGTTGGAGCCAATTGTTGCAGGCTGTCCTGAGGAACTGCTGATACTGGGGCAGTTTGATAGTAAAGTGGATTAGAATAAATCAACCCAGCAAAAAGGGTAAGAACCATGTTGTACCGGTGCAACCTGTGCAAAATCTCTGCAGGAACTCAAAGAGCAGTCACCTCTTACTGCACCTTACCCCTTCAGCCAGCCTTGGTTTAGAGATTTATCATATTCTGTGTCTGACTCTGCTTCTCCAAAAGGCTTCAGGACAACCAGGCAATGACAAATATGTGTCTGAGTTTCACATTTCCAAGCTGATAAAATATTCCTTTGTTACAGCCAAAACAGCGACAAAAAATCCCAACTGAAGCCCATTGCAGATTAAAACAGCTCAAATTTCCACCCTCAGTTCTTTTGCATGAATAATTAATCCAAATCCAGTTGAAAGGTAATATTGGGTTCTTATCTTTGCTTGATTTTTGACAGGAGACCACCTTCTGTTCCAGCTTGAAGTCTTACCAGCTCCTTCAGTCTGATTCAGATTCATGCACTGGCCAGCTGGAGTGGAGAGGAAGAAGCAATTCCACCTAAAAATCAAACAGGGACTGTGAGACGTTTGGTGGTTCATATTTCTGGGAGAAACGCTGGTGTTCCCACTTCCATGTAGTATTAGCATGGCTGGTTTAAAGGCCTGGCTTCAGCTCTGTTCCCTGTCCCCAGCGCTCAGGGGGAAAATAAGGATTAAGTGATATTTTTGGTTAAGACATACAAGAGCCACCTGGTCCCTGCCTGATCACCAGCATAAGTCAGAACAGCCAGTTCATATCCCATTTCCTCTGGTCCCTCTGGAGCTCTGGAAAGCAAGGGAAAAGCCTAGAGCTCTGCACTTCATCTCTTTCCTTCAGCACTCCCATTCCTTGGTACAAACCCTACCATCTGCATGGAGGACTGAAGTACATTTGAGGATAAAAATCCATTTTGCCCATCTCGTACCTGCTAAGCTTCTGCACAGAAAATTACTTCATCTGGCCCTCTTTTGCCCTCTGTTTTTACAGTCAGTGCCATAAACAGGCTGTACATAACCATTCCTACGAGCTGTGGGCAGGTAGGGCTGTGTTCAATAACAGCACAAAGCTCCCACTACTGTGCAGTAAAACCCTTCCTGCCTGCGTGGCACAGGGCTGGGACATTCTGTGCGTGGAGATGAACCCCACGTGCCTGTTGATATAAAGCAGATGTGCTCATTTCATCCCAGTGCACCTTAAATAGAGAGAATGTTGGTGGTGATAATATGTGGGCTTGCTACTTTCATTTTAGGTCAAGGTTTGATTTTACTTTCCAGCTTTACTTTTGAGAGACAGGGTGGTTGTTCCTAGCTGGAAAACTTTGACCAAATTATCTGGACATAAAGATGAGCTTTACCAAAAATGGGGAATAGGGATCCAGCTGTACATAACAGGATCTTAAACACTGAACATCAATCCCTAAACACACCTCGATTGTTTGTTTGTTTGTTTGTTTGTGGTTTTGTTTATTTGAGGTTTTGTTTTGGTTTTCCTCTCGTCATGAATGATACATGGAGACAGTAACTGTAAATTAGCATCTCCAGGTGGTTGTTGCCTTTGTTGTACTTTAAGCTACTGGTTTTAGTCCTCTTTATTGTCAGACACAAAAGTTTTTTGCGTGCTGTGGTGCTGGCACTGCCTGCAAAACCTTCAAGAATGAGCAGGCCTTTTAGAGACACTTGAAAACATAACCAGAAAGGATCACCTGCTTACCTGAGAATGCCTTCAGGGTGTATTGCTGATACTTTTTTTGTGACATATTTTGGCTTGGGTAAAAGAGAAAAGTAAGTAGTTTCTGCCTAATATACTTTAAATACATATTTTTTTTTTTTTTATGATGATCATAACTGTCTGCAATAATGACCTTTTTGCATTTATCTTTTTTTGCAATTCATAGGGTGAGTTTTTTTCCCATTTTATGAAACTTGCATAATTACAAATTTTGTAATTTTTTAAACTGAGACAGAACAATCTTAATTCCCTTTAATTCACAGACATTTGACTTGTGGAAGGGAGGATGAATTTACTGAGATTTACTGTAGATGTGCTACAGATACTTAATGAGATCTTCAAATGCCGTTTCAGATGTTTATCTAAGCTAAATGTCTACCTTTTGCAGTGGTGGGGTGACATCCTCTTTGCCCATAAATTAAGAAAATAAAGTTATGTTTCTGTTTACAGAACCTCACAAGTCTGCAAATGGCAGGACTTGGTTAATTGGTACCACAGCTATTCTCGAGGATCACTTTGCGCTCGGTTTCTCCTGGCAGAGTTTCTGCCAAAAAAAATTTGTAAAAAAGCTGAAATGACCATTTTTGCACTGGTCTTATTCTTGCTTAAAATACTGCGGGGGGTGTATCTGCCCTGGGGGCTGTGGGAGAGGAGGGTGAGGAAAAGGAGGAGGATGCGAATGGGGAGGAGAGGGAGGATGAGGATGAGGATGAGGATGAGGATGAGGATGAGGATGAGGATGAGGATGAGGATGAGTATGAGAATGAGGATGAGGACGAGGAAGAGGATGAGGGCGAGGATAAGGATGCAGATGATGCAGGTGAGGATGAGGATCAGGATGAGCATCAGGATGAGGCTGAGGCTGAGGATGCAGATGAAGATAAGGATGAGGATGAGGATGCGGTGCTCTCCCGGTGCCGCAGCGCCACCGCGCGTCCCCTCCCGTCCCCGCGCCGCGGGAGCATCTCCGGGAGCCTCGGCATTCCCAGCCCGCGGGAAGCGGGGACATAAATACTTTAAGAGCGGGAAGCGAGCCTTTGAGGGTGTTGGAGCTGGGTTTGACCAGCTCTCGGTGCACGATGCAGGAGCTGTGCTCTCTCTCCCGCTGCCCGCCCCGCTGATGGGCTGGTCCCTTCCCTCCTGCAGCTGGAGCTGGCTGGGGATGGCTGGGGTGAGGAACGAACACCGCGTGTTGTGATTCAATAAAAAAATGGCAATGCCAGTGCCCCGGGCCATCCCTGCACGGGCACCTCGGGCATTCCTGCATTGCCCACCCAGGAAATTCCGTGCCCGGCTCAGCCCCTGCCAGGATCATCCCTAAACACAGATCAGCATTTCCTCCGAAGCTGAGTTCCACATGAAATTCCCACATCTCTGTAACTCCTTCACATTTTCATATTTCATCTGAAAAAAAACAATCCCAAAAAACCCCCAAACAAACAAAAGCAACCTCAGAGAGGTTTTTCCCAGATAGCGATACATGCACAGGTATTTACCCTACAGCAGATCTTTCGTAGCCTTTACAAGATTCCTTTATTCCTGAAGAACTGATTTATGGAACAGCATGGATGGATAGATGATCCCCAGGGGGGGAGGAAAAAAGTAAATCATCACTGGGAAGCATGTGGAAAGATCACCAAATTCCAAGTTGATGTTACTGGACTGATAACTGTATTAGCAAATATTTCACATGAGCCTAGTTTGGGTGTTTCCAGGTAAGTGTGGTGGGTTTAACAGCTCACATAAACATAATAAGATGTGGTGTATCCCATTATATCAATGTGGTGTATCCCATTATATCAAAGCACTGAGTGAGAAACTGGCAGTAGCTCGTCCAAAATTATGCAGTTTGACATGAGAGGATTTTTGCCAGCCAAGGTAGAAATTCTCCAGCGAGGGGGATAATGTGTTTTGTCCCTAAAATATGGGGTATTTTAGGGACAAATACAGGCTTCACTTCAGTAATTAGCCATGTGAGAAACATCCCTTTCTCATTGGTTTTGGTATCTTAATTAAACACGTTTTCCCAAGGAGGCAAAGGCAGAGTGTCTGAGTGGTCACCTCACCGTGGCTGATGTCAGCAGACAGAAGTGACACATGGCAAATACATTTTAATGTGGGCCATCCCCTTTTGTCCTGCGAGCAGGAGCTCCCCCGCCCCACGACTCAGAGGGCTTTGTATGGGATTTCTTACTTGTGCTGTCTCAAACATCGTGTGTTTGTGTTCCTTTTTGGATGAACCTTGGTTCTGACCCTGCTGAGGGTGCATTGCTTGTTTTGGAAACACTTGCAATACCCCTGGACTGTTTGTTTTCCGCCCCAATATGCTGCTACATTCCTGCAAGCTTTCTCTGGTTGTAATGCAATGTTTGGCCGGGAAACAGAGAATACAAATGAAAAACAGTGCCCCAGTCTAAGGGAAATGTAGTGAAACTGTGACAGAAAGTGTTTTATTGGAAACAAGACAAAGATTTCCAGAGAATTAATAAACAAGCAGCTGCTCAGCATCTCTGCAAGACCATCAACTCCAGATGTGTATTTCCTGGAAGGATCAGAGTATTTTGTTTAACTCTCTTCCTCTGCCCTCAGCAGGTAGGAGAAACAGAGGTCAGGTCTGGTGCTTATGTTCCAAAGGAGATAATTAGATATTTAATAAGTGTAGCAACAATACAATTTGCATGACCAGCTAACCATCTACAGATTTTTTTCCAGTAACAGATCCAAACCACTGACTTTCTCCAGGTACTTGTTGAAGACCAGCACTTAACAGCATGTAAAGAGTCAGGCTCCAAAGGGGCAGCAGCAGGAAAACACTTCTCCCCTGCAGAGCTAAGCAGGATCTGTCTAATGTCGATGTTGGGTCTCTTTGCCAGGGCAGTGGAGTATTGGAAGGGTCAAGAGCTGTATTTTCTGAAACAAGGGTCCAACTCCTCCACAAAGAAATAGAAGTTTCAAAAACACTGATGGAGAACATGAAAGCAGACCCTGGTCCCCAGGAAGCCACAGCACCATCAACTTCCTGCTCTTGGGATAGATGGAAGTCGAGCTACTGAGGTGAGTCCAGGTACAGGCAGACCTGAATTCAACAGCAGCTGGTTATGTCACCTCAGATGGCCAGAGAGGAGCCGTGTCTCCACCCTGCTAATGCTAAAAATTCAGTTTCTCCATGATAGCTAACACCTTCCCCTTCAAAACTACATCCCAGAACGACACAACATCTCAGTGCAACCCTAGAAGCTGCTGTTCCCTGTGGATAGATCACAGACTGGCCCAGGGGAACAGCTGGGGACTCTGTTGTCCCAGAAGTACAGCTTGAAGAGCTACTGAACCTAAGTATTGCGACCAAAATGTTGTTGGATGTCACCAGATGGTTTGAATCCCAACAAGAGAAGCAGAAAAAGAAATGTGAGGCAAATCAGAGGAGGAAGCTCAGGTAGGCACTGCCTCATCCAGAAGTATGAGGGGACTTGAGGATCTTGGAGCTGAGAAGAAATGAGTGAAAGGGATGAGGTTTTACAAAAGCTGAGAAAGAGGTAGAGTCCTATATCACCAACCCAGTTTCTTTCCTGGTTTATGAAGGAGCAAGGGAATTGATGATTAAATACCAGTGGTGGGCTCTGCAGATGTGCCTGAACCTGGCAGAACCCAGCATGCCTTTTACACTGCAAACAAAGCTATTTTATTGCTAAGCTAAGCAGGTCAGACACAGACTGGGATCAGCTTCACTGGGATCTCAAAATGCTTCATCTGCACTCAGGCGAATTTCGGTGTGAGCACTCAGTGAGCAGCAGCACATTGTATAATCTGCTTTCTCTGGTGTAGGTGATGAATGGGTCACCTCATCCACGAAAGGAGGGGACTAACAGAGAGAACTTGCCTCAGGACAGTGTTTGGACAAACCGTTTCTTATAAAGGAAGAGGATCAGGAGGCAGGATTGGCTTTTGTCCTGTGAGGTGAGGTAACAACACTGGCATTGCACTGCAGTGACAAAGTGAACCTTGTGACCAGCAGCACAAAGTCTTTGAGCAGACAAACCCTTGCAGGTAATGGGGAGCAGCAGAATTTCTGTAAGTACATGTGCAGATCATCACGTGAACATTGCAGTGTATGTGGAGACAAAGGACAGGGACAGCTCCAGAGCTGCCTGGGCCTTCTCTCCCCATAACAAAGCAGCAGAAATGGGCTTGCAGTGGCAAATCAACCCAGCTGCAGTTTGCAAATGGCATTGGTGTCATTGCAACTTCCTTCATCCTCAGGAAAGTCTGGATAGAAAATTCCTAATGAGAGTTTAAACTTGGTATCGCTGCATAAAGCCAGCATGGCTTATATTCAACACTTTAAAAAGTTTTATACTATATTTATATATAGTAAAATGTACAGCAGACATGGAAAGTCATCAGATTTCTGGCTTGTCTGGAAAGTTGCTTTCTCACTCTCTGTATACATCATGCAGCAGGCACAGCTTAAAGCTGGTGTCCCCGTGTAGGACCACCACAAATACGTTTTATTTTTGTTTGAAGTCAGAGAATCTTTGGACTTACTGCCTTTCTCCTCTGACTGCAAATATAAACCTCTGTAATTGCACCCAGGCAGATCTTTGTTCTGGTGAAGAACAGCACATGACCTCAGTTTTGGCTTTGAGATCCTCTGTGTAACAAGACAGATTTCCAGAGGCATGAAGGGCGGTGGGGTGGTTGACTTTCAGCAGCAAGGGGATGCCTAAATTCCTTCTGTGCCCTTGAAAATCATTCCTGTGTGTATTCTTCTGCCACTTGCCTAGAAAAACAGTTTCTGCAATTTAGGAGTTAGACCCAGCATTAGCAGCAGAAAAATCAGTGCACATAAGGAAGAAAACCCATCTGGCTCTGGGCAGAGGCACAAAGTGCTTTGGGGCTCTGTTTCATATTCACTGTGAAATTCATGTCCACGTTTTAAGTTTCACTGGTTGTTTTTTGTTTGTTTGTTTTTCGGTTTTGGGTGGGTGGAGGGATGGAGGATTGTTTATGTATCAAGACCTACAACAGGGTGTAGGGAAAAACTGATTAAATCAATTTCATCCTTCATTAGCAATGATCTCTCCAGGCTTCTGGTAGTAGCTGGACATTTCAAATATTGGCAAAGTTTGTTCTTACTTTCTTGTAGATGAGCTAAACTACGTTTTCATCCCTTGAGATCATAGATCACAGCTCTGCTTCACCAGCTTCAGCTAAGAATGTCACTGACACCCAAAATAGAGCAAGGAACAGCTAAATGCAGCCACTGCTAATACTGTTAGTGCTGGGGAACCTGGGACTCCTGGCATCTTCACCTTTTGATGTAAGCCCAAAGCCAATTCAGAAGAAAGGTTGTTACAGAGTGTGAAAAGGTGAGTGAATAACCTCTGAAGTTACCTGCCTTACAGTAGCTCTAAAAACCATTTTATTTTCTGTGGGAACAAAATATGGAAAGGTGACTCACATCATTCACATCAGTGGCTGGGCTTTTCAGTGACATGTAAAGAACTCACCACTCCATCTTACCACAAATTATTGTGATTTGATTCTGTTCACTTGTTTGAAAAAAAAAAAAAAAAACAAAACAAAAAACCAGCCTGTAATTCTAATTCTTGTCAGGCTCTTTGTTGAAAGTCTTTTGTGTGTAAATAAAGTTCAGTAAACAGTGCAAGGCTTTAAAAAGGCTGGCAGTGTGCTCATCTTAAGTGAAGTGTTTGTATGTTGTGTTTTTAGAGAAGTACTTTTTTTATATGGAGCACGCTTGGAAATGCTGTTCACTGATCTTTGTCTAAAACGCTGGGTGCCTGCAAGAGCAGCCTTCTCCTGCGGGGACAGGACCCCAGTCCCCCTCCTGACTGTTGGCCCGGCCTGATTCCATTTCCCCTCCAGGGCGGGGCACCCCAAGCACCGGGGTTTGAACCCACCCCAGCGGATGCAGGGGCGGTTTGGGGCAGACCCTGATGTCAGCTTGGATCCCCTCTGTGGGGAACAGCAAATGCAGCAGAATGACTTCACCGTGAGCATTTTGTGAAGCTGCCAATGAACTACTTAGGAAACCTCTGCAAGACTGTGGGAATTTAAACCTCCAGCAAGACACAAACTCCAGCTCATCTGTGCAGCTTGGGTAATGCCTCTATTGCCCTTGGTGGTTGTATAAAGTCAGGAATTACAAGGTGATGGGGTTTGCCTGTTCCAGGCAAATGGGTTTGTTAAATCCACATGACCTTCTGTCCCAGGAAAAAAACCCTTTAAGCAAAAGGCTGGATTTTACCCAGGTTTAGAAGAGCAGATTGCTTTTCTGTGGGCTGAGTTAGCAGGAGCCTGCGACCAGCTGGTGGCAATGATCAAGCACTCTGTGACAGGCTAGGAAAGAGTAAGCCTTGTTTTAATGACAGCTGTGTTTTGGTGGGTTTTTTTAAGCTGAGTTCTGGTTGATGGAAATCATACCAGAACTTGAAGAAGGGAAAAACCATTGCTGGCAAGGTAAGCTATTGCTGAGTGGTAGTTAGAAATACTGTTTTAAGATGAGCTGCTCTTTCTTGGGGCACACTTTAAGCAAAGCCATTTTTATTTGGTATAGTCTGTGTTACCCAAAACTTTAAACAATTAACATGTAACTTCTGTCCTACTAATGCAATTTTTAATATTTTATTTATAATATAATCAATAAAGTTACTGATAAGTTCTAGAAATATTGCTCCCTAGTTCTGTAGCCCTCACACCTGCTCAGTTTCCTCATGCTGGGTGGCAGCATTGCTGGTGCTTTTTTTTTTTTTTTGTGTGTGGGTGTGTGTGTGGGTGTGTTGATTTGGAGGTTGTTTCAAGTTTAGTGTTGTTTTTGAATGGTCATTTTGGTTCCTTTTGTGTGTCCCTTCCTCAAGTGCTCAGCTAGAGTGGGCAGAAGCCAGTGCACTCAGGTGGGTTGAGTTTCTGACTTTTTTCCTGATTTGCTGAGATGCTACAAATTTCTAGGAAAAAAACCCAAACAAAAACTCAAACTTTTTTCTTTTTAAGCCATGTAATTAAGTCCTGAATTACATAAAGCTGCACCAATTTGCACCCACATAGCTGATCCAAGTGCCTGTAAGCAACACACCAGCTTCCTTACATTTTAGGTGCTTATTCACATATTCCTACTGAAATTTAGCTGCCCCTTGAGCAGAAGGATGTGCCCAGTGTAACAAGGAGGGTACAGCTATTTTGTGGATTGAGAGCATTTTTTAATGGCATGAACATCTCAGTATCTTGGTTTCTTACTCAGAAAGTGGTACCTTACTTATTGCTTGAGTATCAGCTGCGCTACGGTTTTCTTTGTATCTCATTTTTTTGGGGTACGTAACTTTTATTTCTGGCAGACGAAACATGAAATTGTGCCCAAATCAGGGGGGTTGTTTTGATATAAAAAGGTTTCTGAGGCAATAAAATACTAAGTGTGTACATATGAATGACATTAAAGGACCAACATTAGTGCCCCAGTCAGTGACAGGCAGGACTAGAATAACAAATTGGCCTCTCTTTCATGGAAGATGATCTAGAGCTAATCTTGAGAATCAAAAGCACTCAATCTACTAAAAAATATGCATATTACATTTAAAGCATGTAAATTAAACTGCTGTAGTATAATTGAGAACCAATTTCAGGACTGGATTTCACTTTCAAGGAAATTGGGACATGTGGATTTGTAGCACAAGTGCACAGGAGCTGAAAATGCAGAGCAGGTCCAGCTGTTCTGTATAAACCCTGAAAGGCCCTTGCTGAAATGATTATGCCTAAAAATACAATGAAAGACATCTGAAGAAGGAGAAAATACAGGAATTGGTAATGTGCCCTGATCTTCCTTTTTTCCACATGTAGTTTTAAGCAAAGTCCAATTTCTTCAGGTAATACTGAACAATTAATAAACTTAACTATCTAGAGAGTATGGATGCCTATTTGGATAGCCTATTAATTGGAGCCAGTTCTTTTCTTGAGGCTGGAGATGATCACAATCTCCTGAGTAAGGCATTTGACTACTGGAACAAGCCTTGCACAGCAAAAATGAACAAAGACATGCAAATACAACTTAAAATGAAAAGAAACTTGCAAATGCTGCTTTATTTAATTCTTACAATAGGGAGGCACTTTTACATTAAAAAAGAAGTGCAGAGGTTTCATTATTAACTATAAAACCCTAAAATATTATTCCATGAAAACAAAGAGAAATAGTGTCTGTGTGAGAAAGTGATTGGTTCTTCCTTTCATTTCCTTTCTATACAATTTATTACATTTAAACAAACAAAACCTAAACAAATCCCTAAAAAACAACAGCGAAAACCATTTTCTTCTGTTCCTGCAGGCCGTAAGCATTTAGAACATTGGTGACACTTTGCTTTGTGTTCCTCATGTCATACTTTCTGTGCTTGTTGTACAAGGCAGAGCCTGACCCAGGGGCATTCCAGGATTAATGGGTGCCACAGAGATATTATAAATAAAGTGATCACGTGTTTATTTGATGTCAAAAGTCCCAATTTTTCTCTGCCTTGCATGCAAAACCTGCTTGTTTCAGTCAAGTTATTCTTCAGCTAAGACCTGCATGCAGAGTGTGTGTGCTGGGGTAGTGGAAGAGCAAGGAAGGATGACTGCAGGAAAGGACCTCCCCTCGGCGGAGTCGGAATTCCAAGCTTGTTTTAGATGCCATCCTAGAAAAGTGAACTAGTATTAATGGCAATTAGCCCCTGGGTGTCAGCTTCTTGCTGGGCAGACTGGGAGGCTGTACTGGGTGAAAGTTGGGAGCAAATCCTGTTTTCCATTTCACAAATGGGAAATGAAGTTATGAGTAAGTTTAGCCAGAGCAGTAACACTGAAAGGTAGGCTCAGGTTCTGCAGCTCTGCTGTACTAACCCTTGCATTCAACACTGGAAGAAACCTCACTGATGTCACTCAGGATATCCCTGGAGAAAGGCAGTCCTCCAAATGCACATTGTCACAATCCATCCTTCTGCACATCCATTTCCACTTCAGTGTCTCAAGACAGCAGAGCTGGGGTCAGGAATACTGGCAGATAAATGTCTCTGTGCTTGACGGATGAGAGGATATATTTATACCTCACAGCAATTCTCTTGCTAGTTATTTGGTTTGGGGTTAACAAAACCACCAGGTGAGCTGTGCAGGGAGGGTTCTGGTGGTGTGAAAATGAGCTTGGAAGTGGAAAGAAAACTCCAAGGATGTTAAAGAAATATTGGAAATGCTTGAAATCGGCCCACCTGAGGAAAGCAATACTTTTCTAATTACCTGTTGGTTTATTAAAGTTGGCTGAGCAGAATATGGCTTCACATTCTGATGTTACTGGCAAAATTCAGGCTTTCAAGGGCAGCAGGGCTCACAAAAAAATCTTTTCTGGAGCTCTCTGAAGGCAAGGTTGCCCTGAATAAAGGGAATATGATGAACCATCAGACTGTGCTTATGTTGAGCAGTGCTAGATTTGATGGAAGAAGTATCTGCTGCAATTCCTTGGTTTAACTCAGCAAATTCCAGTTTGATGTCCTGTGATGCAGAGCTCCTTCTTTCAAGCCACTTGCTCTGTTTTTCAAAATTGCCTGGGGTGTATTTTAACCCTCTCTGCAAGTAAATAAACTGACCTGATCCAGAACTCTTTTCAAACTCCAAATCTGGGTTCTAAAGACAGACGAATTAAAGCTGGTCCAGTATAACCAAAGCTGTTTTCAAAAACTTAAAGAAACACTTCCATTTTCATGTTGCTTTACCAACATAGATACAACCTGTAAACATGCAAAACCTGCTGTTTGGGCTATAGATTCCAGGGTATTTTTTCCCTTACCAAAAACATGCATTAGAAAACCTGTCGAGATTTTTCTTTGCATGTTATGCTTGAAAAAGTTTAATAAGTCTGTTTCATTTACATTCTAATACATTAAAATTATTTGCAACTTGTAACCTTCTGCTGATATATGAAAACGAAGATGTAAAATTCTTTCTAAACAGAAATTCCAGAACCTTCTCTCCAAGCTAAATATGTCAAGGACAGCATGAACATGGAAGATAAATCTAACTTTAAGATTTCCCACTAATATATATATATATAAAAGACTGTTTTACAGAATTTTCATCTTGATTGTCCCTTTCCAGCTGAACAGAGAGGGTTTTTTTCCTCCATTCTATATAAAAAGAGAGAAAAACACGCTGCTGCTTATTCCCCTGGAACATCTTGCATGAAATAATGCAAGCTCCATTATGGCATGAGACTAATTACACAAATTACATGTGAAAGAAAAAAAGTTAAATTAAGATCTGAATGGTTACTGCATGATCAGAGGGCACGAGTGAGATCTGATGTCGTTGTGTTTGGAAATGGCTTCATCCAGATCCAGCTGCCTGTTGTTGACCTGCACCTCCATGCAGCCATTATAAAAAGCAGTCACTGGTGTAGCACCCAGGGGAACATCTGCACAGAAACACATTCAGTTTATTAGGCCAAGGCATGCAAATTCCTATGCATTGTTCAGATCAGTCAAAACATGGGGAATACTCCACTCCCCATCCATTATTCAGCCATGGGAGAAAAGGAGCCATTTGGCAGGAAACACTTGAGTTCTTCTGCCTTTTCTTTAAGATCAAGATCAAGTCAGCAGAGCTGAGAAAGGCCAGTAAAATGTTAAAAATGCGTTAGAAGGCTGTTCCCATCCAGAAATTGAACTCCAGGAATGTTTTCCATAGTAGCTTTTCCTGTATTAACAACAGTGAACCAAGAGTTTGTTTCCTGGAGCCCACTGTTCTTGTGCTGAGGTACAAACAGATGTTTCTGGGCTTAGAGGTCACACAAAGAACTGTCTTGCTTTTGCCAGGAAGCTACTCTAGATTCAAATCTGCAGCTTCTCACTTGGGGCACCCCTGGGAACTTCACACATTTTACTGCTTCCTCACTGCTGCTTCCAAGTGAATTCTCTGTGAAAGACTCACTTTATCTGCTGCTCATTTAGGTATTTTTTGGCTTAGGGCAGCATCAGATCATGGATATGCTTCCAGGAAACACTATGTTAAGCACAAAATCAAGCAGGTACTGCTCTCAAGTCTTAGGGTACATCTGATTTTTTACAAGGTAGACCTAAGGTGATGCAAGCACCTTCAGCAGTTGGAATGAGGATGCTTTTTTCCCTCCAGTGATGAAAACACTGCTGTCACAGAACCATGGAAGTTTCATTTAATCTGCATTGACTGTGATGAAGTAACAGAATAATACTCCCAATACTGTTACTAGTTTGTAGAAAGGGGTATCAAAAGTGGGCAGTTATGATCTCCATAAAATGCAGGGGGTTTTTGAATAGAGAGGCTTGTTTTTTGTTGCTTTCTCTTTGTTTGTTTTATTTTCTTAATTTGCATGTTTAAGATACCTTTTAAAACTTTTAAAACTGAGAGAAGACACTTAAGGAGCAGCGAGTAACTAATACTTGCTTCTTATCTCTTTGGGATGCCTGAATAATGCAAAGCTCTTCATTCTTAAGATGGTGATTTCTCTGTGGCTGGCAATGTACTAAAAAAGAATCATTTAAGCATCACAAAGATGAAGAGGGACAAGAAATGACTGGAATTTTGGTTACTGTGGCTCTGTTAACCTGCTGACTCACCTGCACTAAATAAATACTGATTCATTGTCATGCCTTGTCAATTCAAGGCATGTCAGTCAAATTCATAGAATTTTCTTAGCAATTGTGACTCATTCTCCATAAAATAATAGCGGATACAGAAAAGCTCTACCAGTAGCAACATTGTAACCCTGGCACCTTTCCTCTAGCAATTTTCAAGTTTTAATTCAGGTTTTGAATACTTCTCACCTGGGGCAATGCTCTTTTTCCTCTCGATTCAGTCTGAGGTCAAACTATTTGTCCGTAAGTTATGTGCACACTTCCTGGACAAAATAATCCCTGTGCATGTCTTAAGATTGTTAACTTGAAGCTTGCTTTGAACAAAATATTTGTTGCTTCAGCACATTCTCTGTCTCATAAAGATTGTCAGTCATCTCTTGCCCAGAGTTTAACTGTTGAAACCATATTCCTGATTTCCCCTTCAGCACTTCTGACACCTGGATTACTTACAAATACCTGCTTTTCTTGCATTTTTGAAGCAGTTCCTCAATTGTGCCAGATGGTGGCATTTCAGAAACATGCAATGCTCACCCAACTCAGAAATCAAGACATTTTCCAAACTCAAACCTCTAGAGAGAGAGCTTATGGCCAAATAATGCTATTGTTGAAAAGCTGGCTTCCTCCAAAGCTGAAAAGATTGGAGGACACAAGAGGCACTTGAGGGAAAAAACTTTCTTTTTTTATAATTGTAGGCTTTTCCTAGGTTGGGTAAGCCTGACTTCAACCAGGCTTGTAGAAATAATCAAATTAATGGAAAGAAACAGGCCTCACCTGGCAGGCCACCCAGGTAGGTGACAACATTTGCCATCATTGCTTGATGCAGGGTTGAGAGGTGCTCAGAATTACTTCTGTCTGTGTGTGAATCAACAGCCAGTTCAAGCTCCTGTTTGGTCACTAGAAGTCCAACCTGCACTTTCCTGGGGGTACATAACTTCTTTGATTCCAGCTGTGCAACAGTGATGTCCCCAATGGTCACAGCGATTTTCTAGATGGAAGAATGGCAGATCACCAAAGATGTCACATGTAACTTCAACACATCATTTTACTTGGTTCTGGTGCACTTTCTATTTACAAGTAGAAGAAAACATTAAAAACTGGTACTTCAGCTGGAAAAGCTGATGTGTAACCATAATTTCTGATGATGAATGCCACTCTCAAATTTATAAGTGAGAACGTTTCACAGGGAAGAACTCTGGCTACAGTTCTGAGGTGAAATCCTGTTTCACCTACAGTTTTAAAGTGTTCACTACAGGTTCTTATTTTTGGAAAAAGCCTGGATGAGCCACGGTGTAGAATTATGCTCTAGCTTGGGATGGCTGATGTAAAGGGATGTCAATGGAAACTTAAGGACAACAAAATCTGTTTATAATTTGGAAGTAATGATGCCATTACTGCATACACTGCTCCCTTTCTTCTCAGTGCATTTGGAAGGAAAGGTTAAAGCAAATATGATGTAATGGATGTGAGCTAAGATTACATAATGTAATCTCCCTGGCATGAGTGATTAGTGCTTAGTCACTGCTGCAGCAATCATTAATAGAAAGATATTTTCTGCACATTATTATATAAACTAATTTTCAAAACATGAAGGCTACCAGCTCCACTGCAAGTGTGAGTAGCTTTTTTTAGTTTGATTTTTCACCCAGCTGGGGGATTTGGCAGCTGCTAGGAGAATTGTAAGATCACCTGGGAGTCAGAGGAGTTAGAGTCCACTATGGACAAGGCAAGAGGCACTGTTTCATTAGAAACCAAGGCAAACATAACACCAGTGTCTGTGGATGGGCGAATAGTCAGAGTCACATTTATTAGCCAATCTTCAGCACTGTCAAGATTATCTGTTTTAAAGAGAATAATTGAAATTAGTAAGTCCATCTGCTAATGAAAAATTAATATGGGGTTAAAAATTAGTATTTTAATCTCCTCCCCACTGTGGAAAAATTAGTGCTAATTTTGGAACTTATCGAAAGAACTGTAATTCTAAAGAAACCCAAGCAAATAAACCAGAAACACCCCAGCTAACTTTTAACCCTGGATCTTCAATAGTGCCCAACCTTTGCAAATAAACTTCTGAATGTAGAGCACTCCAGAAACTGAACAGATGACAATACTGGGATTAGAATTCTCATTCAAGCAAATTCCTAACAGAAGTTAAGGGAATCACTGGTGGATGCAGTGGTGTATGCCTGAGTTTGAGTGTCTTTTTTTACTTTCTTTCTCTTAAAATTTCCTCAGTTCTATCACCAGTCCAGCAAAACACATAGGGATAGAAAAATACTTACTGTAGTTTATCTGGAATGCTGCCATTCCAGTGCCAGGGTAGAAGGATCCTCTCCCCACTGCTACTAAACAGTGTTTGCTTTGTTTTTCTTGAATAACTTCGTTTACTCCTGAATGTCCCTGGTTCATCAGGTTCCAGGCCCGGATACAGCCATCCAGCCGAGGGTTAATCTGTACCAGAATGGCAGCATTGGGATTTGAAAATGTTAATAAGGAGGCATTATTTTACATATCAACTTCTTTCTGTGTAGTCAATACCAGTCTTATCAATGCTATAGGCTACAGTGGGATGCTGGGAGAAAACAAGTGGCAGGCATTTGGTATCTCAGCCTTAAAGAGGTATTTCTGGTTTAACATTTCCCACTTTGCTGCCAGGGATCTGGACAAAAAGAGATTGCTTCCACTTTTAAAGCTCATGTTGTGACCTAGATGAAAGGACAGCAGATTTTCTGTAGCTGAAAGATAATGACCACTAGCAATGCTCCTTGTACAAAGCTTTATCTTTATACCAAAGTACAATGAAATTTCTGGAATTATTTTCTATTGGATAAAGGGAATTTATTGTATTGTTCCATAATTTTTCTCTGCTTCACTTTTGAGCAAAAATTGATTTTTAAAAAATGTATTAAGAAAAAAATAGATCTAAATTCTCTGTTTAGATTGCCAGTTAGTTTGAAGGCTCCTGGACTGTAAAGCAGACAGTTGCAACAACTTGACTGTACCCACTCCTTGAGGCTGGGAGACTGAAAGAATCATGGGCCTTGTCCAGCCTGGGCTGTTGTAAAACCTTGTAAAAATGAAAGCTCACCGTGCTGCCTGCACAGTGAATGCTGCACCAATTTAGAGCTTAGCAAAAGCCAGGACCAGGACATGAATCACCCTGAAATGCACTCTCAGCAGCAGTGGTGGTGATTTAGGGAATCTTAAAGCTGTATTAGCAAACAGCCTACAGAATCCTCAAAGATTAGACCAGAAGTGCTGTTTTTACAAGTGAAGCCTTACTGCAGGTAGACTGCAAAGTTTCACTCATGTTTATTTTCAGAGCAGTGGTTTAATAACCAGACTTTCATTTTCTAAATGGGTTCCATGCCAGGCTTGCTTCTTCTGTGACTGCCAGGAGTACAAAACTGAACAGAGCAGTATCAATCAATATTAGTTTTATTATTATTTACCTGTTTAACAAGGGCACTGTCCACTCTGCGAGGTAATCCTGCAATGTACACCTTGGTTTCCAAGAAACCCTGGGATTGTTTAAACAGAGTTCCTGGGCTGTTTATACTCATCACAGCCTCTTTAGCTATTTTTACACTGATGCTGTGTTCTAATTCTTCAACTGATATCTGGAATAAAATACAAATAATTACATATATACACACACAAAAATGTAGAATATGTTAAATAATAATTACACAAGTCCCATGAAGCATGACTGATGTTTCTTTAAATATCTACCTTGGAAAATAGTTTTAATGCAGTCACTATGTACATTGCATTTAAACTTGATGCAGGACAGCTGTCCATATGCAGGGGCATTCACAGGAGGATAACAAACAAAATCTAACTGACATGAATAATTTGGTGTGCTATGTGGATGACATAAGTCAGAAAGGGTTTTCATCTCAGGTATCATGGCTTGAAGAACAAGATGAATTTTTGGTCTAGCAAATGTAAAACTTGCTGTAAACACACAGTATCCAATAACTGTGCACCTGACCATGCAATCACAGTTTTTAATATTCTGCCACTTTCCTTTTCATGTTTAAAATTAATAATTGCTATGTTGATAGCTAGAGGTAATTATCTCTTCCTTGATTTTTAAAAGGTAGCAGAATTTCCTGATGCAAGGCATTCCTGTGCATTTCTTGGATGGTTTTTAAATCTGGGGTTTGAGTGCATAATTTAAAGCCTTTTAATAGTTGCTCAGTTTCTCCCTACTTTATTTATCAGCATGTTCCCACATTGAGTAAAAGAAAGGGAATGGGAGAAGAAAATCCAGCTTACTATATGCCACAGCCCATCATTAATGGCTTTGCCTCCACTGGTGAGTTTTGTTGTAAACTCATTCTTGAATTGAATCTCAATCTTTCCATCTCGAAGAGCAAGCAGGATCCATGCTGACTTGTCCAGGGATTCTGCATACAGGATAACCCCCTCTGCATCGTATGTCCGGAAATCAAACTCTGCTGTAAATCTGAGTTGTGAAGAAGGAATCTTAATAAGAAGACAGGAAAGGTGAAATACTGAATAGCCTAGGATAACTCATTAGGGTTAGAGAAAGGTTCATAGATAATAACTTTTGGTGTCTCTGTATCTGAGCAGTTGTCATTTTTGCATAGTTAGTCAAAAGCAGAATGGAACATAAGCCTTGTTCACCCAAATCCAGTGGGAAGTTTTCAGCTTAACACCCTGACCTGGGATTTGAAAGAACCTTGGTGCAGTTCCCAAATGTACTCTGAGCTTTCCTTGTGAAGGCTATCCCACTCTCGTGAGTAAGAAGAGAGATGTAATATTCCTATTGCATATTGTAGGGATGCAATGCAGACAAAATAGAAGATCTGTGATGTGCTTCAGTACAACTGGGTTGCCAAGTGTTGTCCTGAAAGAATTATAACCTAGAAATTCACTCTGCCTTTTATATGCCATTCTCTCACTTGAGGATTTGTTGTCTGGATCTAGGTTGAATGTGTGTATGTAGCAAAATTAGGATTTACTGTGCAGTGGGAGAGAAGAGAGTAGAAGTAGAGTATAAAACAGTCTTGGGGGACTAGACAAAATAGATTAAGGGTGGAAGGAGAAAGCAGAGCATTTGGAAGATGGGGTTTGCTAAAACAGCTGTAACTCAGAGCTGGGCTCGCAGTCCCTCGCAGTGCTGGTCTGTGTCCCCTAGATGGGGCTGTTCCTCGCCAGACGCGCCAAAAACCGCTCTGTATTCACACCAGACTTCAGACATTTATCATCTCAGAAAGGTCTTCCAGGACAGCATTAGAGCCTGGTCAACTTGGAACAGCGGCAGAGGAAAGAGTTCTCAGTATTTATGTCCTTCTGTACGGTTCTGAGGCTCTGGGGATCACCAGCTCAACAGCTGCTGCTGCTGTTACCCTCCAATTGTTTGGTCAGTAAGTCAGGGAATGCTGCAATTTCGGCTGCTGCAGCAAAGAAGTCCAAGAGCAATAAAGGGGTCAATGCCACTGGCAATGGCTGTGACAGCTGTAAAGAAAATCATACAGCTGGTGCTCTAGACAAGGTAAGGTGCTCTGGGGGCGTCCTTGGAACACTCTGTGTGAAAGGAAGCCCAGGGGAGGGCAGGGAGCAATGGCCTGATTTTGTTTCTCAGCAGGATGGGCAGAACATGGCACAGCTTCTACCCAGAGCAGGGGTGGAGCAGCAGCAACCTGCAAACTAAAGCCGTTCCCGTGTGTAACTGAAAGCTATACTGTAACTACTTCATATAACCTCGGAGTTTTATGTTGGTAATTCTAAATGCCTTCCTGTTCATTCATTCATCATATAATGGTGTCTTAACCAAGGAGGAGATGGTGATATAAATTATGCATGCAGTGCACTCTTCCTAAACCCTCAGAAAATTAATGGAAACAAACGTCTGTCATTCCAGTGCATACTTTTCTCAATAGGAAATGCTTACCTTGTGACATTTGGCAGTTTGAACTTTAGGTAGAGAACAGGAATTCCTATAAATTGCTCTGCCAGGTAAAGCAGTTGATAATTCTTTTCAAGATTCAGTGGGATACACTCAGTAACAGACTGAAAATGGTGGAGAAAAAAATCTGTTAATGCACTGTAATAGCTTATGAAGCAACTCCCGTTGTTGCCTGCTAGCCTGGCTTTTTTATTTTTTTAAAGTAATGGCTTGCCTCTGGGTTTTTTTGGTTTTTTCAAACTTGAATACATATGTACAAATGAAGTGGCATGGATTTGCTTTTGCTTGAAATGTCCAGTATTTAAAGTGTTGGAGGATAATTCAGGTTGGCACACAGTTCTGGTGGATTGAAACTAATATTTAAATATTTAATTTTGAATTAAGAATTCCAATCTTCCATCAGGAACTTTTCTTTCACCAGGTACATATGACACCCACTTTCTAGGGAACTGCCAGGCTCCATTATTAAAGTTCTGCAGAATCCAAACCTGCTCAGGGTGTTAGAAAGGAATGGACCAGAGCTGTATATTGGGAAGACTGTGTTAAAGAGAAATTTAAAAATCACAGTGCTTATTCTTTCCGGTATTCATCTACCTGAAATTTTAAACAAAGATGTTTCTATCCAGCAACAATGTCTATTGTTTGCACTCTGTGTGTGGAGAGAGTTGAGAAGACTCCTCCAGAATGTTTTTAGAGCACTTGTCTCATGTACAAGAAGGAGTCTCAAAGTCTCTTTAATCCAATGTGAATCCCTCAAAACATTCTGTAACTGTTTTCTACTCTGACTTTGCTATTCCTGATGCAGCAGTTCCATTAATGTACAGGTGCTCTTCTTGAATTTTACAGCTACTTCATTTTATGCCTGCTGGTATCCCTAGTCTTTAGATTGCATATATTTTCAGCTGATCGAACTTTTTTTTCCCCCCCAATTAAAAGGCATGAAACTAACTTCCAGATAGAGAATTCATCACTTTTGAAAAACAGCACTGATAATAAGAGCATCTTCCATCCTCATTACATGTCACTATTCCAAAAACGAGAACAATGAAATAGAATGACTGCCAAGTGTTGTTCAGGTATTACATTTCAGAAAGTACAAACAAGACCTAATACACAGATGCTGGAAGTTGTGTCAGATCTCGTTCCTGCAGTTTAAGCCAAATTTTGTTATACTCTGTTGGAAGTGCTTTATTGTTGTTAGAAGTGTTTTATTGTTGGCAGTTATCTGAGCTCACTTCACATAACATCTCAGACGCCTGAACTTCTCTCAGAGTATACAGAGAACCACTTACAAAAGAAATCCTTGGACTTCAATCCTTGAATCCTGATTCTCTGGAGTTTCAAACTTTCTGCTCTTAAGAAGTGTAAATTTTCAAACTGATCAAGAGCAGCCGATTTTGGCTGCAAGATGTTCTCCAATTGGCAAGTATTACTGAGTGCTGTTCCTTAAACTATGGCAGATGAGAACTGTGGAAAATAATCCAGGGTTTTTTCAATTCAAACAGAGTAATTCTGAAATAGTGTGCAAAAACTTTTGCTCAGCCTAAGGAAAACTTGGGAACATATGGACAAAAGGAACATTCTGTCTCTGAGTAGGCTGAACAGGAATTATTTGTTTGGTAGCAGAAAACTGGGGCTTATTTTGGAAGCAGCAGGGAATAAAGATGCCTGGCTAAAGCAAGCTGCTTCTGACAGGACTCCTGTAAATGAGCATGCATGAACTGAATGGCATCCAAATCCCTGCTGCTTGGTGAGCCAAACCATAGATCAGAATACCCAGCATTTCCTCAAGAATTTTTAATCAGTTCTCAAATAGCTTCCTATTTTCCTTAATCTAAGATATCCTCTCATCAAGAAATATGCAACTTTGTGATTTTCCACATGGAATTTTACATAGCGGTTTTACCTCACAATTCTTCATGTCCTTAGAGAGCTTGAACCCTTTCTTGCCATCACAATAGCAGCTGTAACTTCCTGGTGTGTTCACACAGAGTTGAGCACAAATATTTTCAGCACATTCATCAATATCTAGGGGAAATTGAAGCACACAGAAAGATTTATTCATGGCAGACAGTGAAAACTAACACAAATTAATGGAATAAAGGACAAGAGAGGTTCTCTGGAATAACATGGATCTGAAAGGTGATTTAGTAATCTGATAGAAGCCTGGAGTGCATAGCTGGAGACAATTTGGTCTGACTTCTGATGCACAAGGTGGCTGAATTAGTGAGAGACCTCATAAATTGCTGCCACAGATGGCACAAATCCCATTCTGGGTCAGATCTCTTCCTTTCCTTATAAGACACGATGAGAGCTTGGATTATTAAAAGTGTCTCTAGCAAGTATGAGAAGAAAGGATGTGCTTTATTAATAGAAGCCCAAAATAATCTCAGGGCAAAATACCTTTTAAAATAACATACAATAATCTCATAAATACCTAAGTTTCAGACAGCATCTGTTTGTAGAGAACAGTAGTCTGATTTGAGTTGTGAATAAGTTAAATCAACTAAAAGAACTTCATTTTCTATTTAGTAGGTTGTAAAAAGTAATAAATTTAGAAATTAAAGGCCAATGTGAATTTTACATTTCTAATATAGAAACAAACGAAATCTCTCCTTGACAAGAGAGACCAATGAGGGTGATTTAGGCCTCAGATTAAAGAAACTGCAACATTTATTCTAAAACAAATAGCCCTTCTAGTGGAAAGAAAAAAATTTGAACCAATGCACGCATTCAAATCTGGGGGTATTTAAGACTAAAATACTTTTTTTTTTTTTTGCTGTTGCTTGGAGGAAGAGAGGTAAGGAAAAAAGACCAAACCCTCTTCTGTTCCAGTCTAACAGTATCTGTCATCATAGAGATAGCTCTGCATAAATGTATGTAAATTCAATTTTTCTAATAAGCATAATTGAATTTAGCCACCTACAAGCAATATGACAATGAAAAGCTCATGTCATTTAGTATTTCTGTAAGGCTGCATTCCTGTCAGACTGCACAATCCTGTCCTTAGACAGGATTTGGTGACTCATTTAATGTGGTTACAGCAAGGTCTAAAAGCTTAGCAGCATAATCCTCCTGCTAGGGAGGTAAGACTTTCCCCGTTGGAACGTCCTCGTCTTGCAACCTCCTGCAGTCCATGTTCCAGCAGAAACACAACACTTACATGGGTTGCATCAAATTGAATTTATCTGAAGGAAATTTTAAGAGGAGTAAGAATTAATTACTGTGAAGTTTTTCTCACTCTGGTGCATACAGGACAGAAAACTGTCAGTAGTGTTTTAATCCCATAGTAGCTGGACAAAGCTGACACCTGAATATGTAATCACGGCCACTGTGCAAAGCTTTGTCACAAGAGACCTGCAGGAAAAGCCATAGAGCAAAAGATTCATGGCCACCAAGAAGCTGCTTTTGTGTCCTTTTGAGCAGTAATAGAAGGCAGCTTTTAAAACCAAATCCAGTCACTAATAGATTTTTCTTAAACTGACAGTGTAGAAGATTCTTCATTGTAAAACTCTAAGAGCTTACATATCTGTTTACAGCTGAAATTTAATTTCTGATGTGTACTAAATAGAAATTTTAACAAGCAGAGAGAAATAAAGGGCATTTTAAGACAAATATGCAAATACTTAAAACACTTGAGAAGTTATGGTTTTTGTATGAGTGACTTCTTGCTAATTCACTGCAAGCTATCGATACTTTTCAACATTGCTATATTTGTTACAGAACTTTGGAAATTTTTAGTTACAGATTTTCATTTCAGGAAACATTCTTTTGGAGAGCTCCTTTTTTCACAGCTCTTTCTCTGGATATTTAGGAATAGTTTTTCTTGACATTTGAAGTCTTTATAAAAAAGTCTTTAGAAAATCTTTAGAGAACTGCCATGCTGTCATGTAATATAGCCTGACAACCTAATGAACAATTAATTTAATAAAGAATATGAAGATTAAGAAATACACCAGTAGATGAGGAGCTGAGTTTGGTATAGCAGTGGATTAAAAAAAGAAAAGGGGAAGAGGGAAGATGAAAGAGATGAAAAGGGGGAGCTGGGGGCCAAGACCCACCTTCACAGTTCTTGGAAGTGGAATTGTACGTGTAGCCTTCTGGACATTCACATTCGTATTTCCCCTGGGTGTTTTTACAGATGGCTGTCCCACAGATGTTTGGGTGTAGCACACATTCATTTATATCTAGAAACACAATCAAGTTATTAAAAAACAAGCAGACTTGAGCCACAGCAGACTAGAGCTACAGCCAGAGAGATTTCCAGAGGGCTGTAGAAGACACTTCTGTGTGCCCACCGTGAAAAAATTCTCTGCCTGCCTATCTTATCCATCCCTTCATGCCTTCTGTGGGTAACAGGGAAAGGAATGTGTGTCCAGGAAGGCAGAGAGAGAAACAGGCTGCAGATTTCCTATAAACTAAACCAGACTGCATAATAAAATTCCATCATAGAAAAAGACATCCAGAAAGACAAAAGATAATCCAATCAGAGGTTCTTCCATGCTACAATCAATTAATGTCAGTTTTCTTTTAATTGGCTATGCTGATAGGTGTTCAAGTCCCTCACTGTCTCTCTATCCTTCAAACCATTTTAGTGTCTATCTTCTGTCTTGTTCCCAATTTTTCAATGTCATTTTCCCAATGCAGATGTGACAACTGGATTCAGGGTATAGTATCAATCTTATTAAGTGTCTTCAAGACAGAAAAACATCAGATCCCTGGTGTACTTCACTCCCACTTGTGAATGCAGGGGTCATTCTGGTTTTCTCTGTGGTTTTGTGGCAGTTGTGGAAATGGTGCTGCACAAGGAGAACACATTCTGCCACTGGTTTGCTTGCACTCCTGCAACTTTATTAAGTCAAAGCTGCCCTGAATTTAGACTACTTTTCAATAGTTAATAAGGGTATTCCAAATTCCTGGTTGTTTAACTTTGTAGTTGCATGTAATGAAATACTTGAATGAAATTTATCAGATGATTAAACTAACACTCAGGCACTAAGCTATATTGGTCTATTTTTATCTTTGATTCCTTTTTTACCAGATTTCCCAGTATCTTTCAAAGAATTACAGAGGTTCTAACTAATTTATCTGCTTGTCTTTTTTCATAAACCCATAATCTTCTCTTATTCTGGCATTTCTTTGGAAGTTATTAACTCAGTAAAATATTTAGACTAAGGAAGTGACAGTGGAAGATGGCCATCAAGTTTAGCCTCTTAAATTATCTGGCATTATCCAAAACTGT
Organism: Daphoenositta chrysoptera; assembly: GCA_013397915.1. Lineage (NCBI taxonomy): Eukaryota > Metazoa > Chordata > Aves > Passeriformes > Daphoenositta > Daphoenositta chrysoptera. The sequence goes on along the minus strand of VZRO01000439.1, from coordinate 159,449 downwards.
TGTCAGAATTTCGTAATAAAATACGACATTAACATGGAATAAAGTTGTAATTTTTTCTAACCATGCAGTAAGAATTGCTAATTATGTCAATGCATAGTCTTTATTTGGAATGGAATGAAGCATTCAGGTCATGGTCAATCGCAGACACAAGCACGTACAGAAAAAAATATCCTGGGTGAATCAAAGAAAAATCTTTCTCTCCATTAAGAGAATTTTTGGATTCATTAATAGCTTCTTCTCCAATGAACTTCAAACTGCAGAAAGAGCAGCATGGCTAATTAGGAGTGATTTAGCCTAAACCAGTGTTTACAAGAGAGAATTTCCATGGTAACAATATCAGCTATTCACATCACTTGAGATTCTTGTTTCAGCATGCTTAAAGGATATGTGAATCTGGTAAGAGACCAAAACAAGCTGTATGGAGGTCTAGTAATGAAACAGATTCCCATCTCTGACCCTTTTCTCTTTCTTTCCTTGCTTCTTGATGTGGTTCCTTATTTGGCTGCCCAAATGCCTGCAGTGTGTAAGGAAGGAGCGGCCAAGTTAAAACAGGATTGCATCTTTCAGAGGCAACACAAGAGCATTTATGGAAGTATTGGATCAAATCCTTCCCTCTCTCTAGCCAACAGGAAATGTGGTGGCATGGAAAGATGTTCTCCAGAAGTCTCCCTACCTCCACAATCCCGTTTGTTGGAATGCATGAAGTAGCCATCTTCACACAGACAACGGAAGCTCCCAGGGAAATTGGAACAGCGTTGGCTGCAACCTCCATTGAAGTCTTCACATTCATTTATATCTACAAAGAAAAGGGAACAAAACTCTGCTGAGAGGAAGGCATCCATTGACCAGCTGCAAAGACTACTGAAGAGCAGAAATGTAATTGTGCTTCTGAGAACCAACACCACGTGTGAGTAAAGACTGTACCTTCCTCACAGTTCTCTCCTCTCCATCCTGCTTTACACACACAGGTGTACTTGGCTTGTCCATCTATACAATCCTTATATCCATCTTTATGGCATGGCAGAGGGCTGCACTGGTTTGAAATGTCTGTGGGATGGAAAACATGGAAAATCCTTGTTATTTAGGGTTATTTCTCCTCAAGAATCCCTTTAGTCTTTCTTCTTCTCTTCCTACAGGTACCTGTCATGAAATAGGAAAGGTCTTGACTGAATAACGTGAAGCACCCCCACAACAATCCTGCTACTCTTTCTGTCAGCAAGAGTGACTGAGAACATACACAGCCACCAGTACTCTGTCAGGCAGAAAACAACTACAAGACAAATTACTTAGTAAGTCATGCTAATCCCTACAAGATATGACCAGACTTGATACTATTTTTGTTACGTTTTAAGGATGCATTTCAATTTTTAAAGAACAGTGCTCTGCCCCCATCATATTGCCACAAATTTCACTAGAAAAATCAAAGTTTCAAGAATTCAAGAGTTGAGCTTTTCTGTTCAAGAATGGTCAGACAGAGAAGCTGGCAATTTATTGCAGTATTATAAAGTGATCTGGAAACTATTTTCAGCCATGACCATGTGCGGTTGTAATTATTAAGGATTTTCTTTGCCTTCCATGGCTTACAGTGATAAGAAGTGTCAGAGATAAATATCCCTATTCAAACTGAAAGTTTCTTTCATATAACCAGGCTGTAAAAGTTTAGGAAGTTTAGAGAGATGTTTAAATTGTGACAAGTAGGGAGTATGGTAAAAACGGCTTCCTGTGAATTTACTAGAAAGAAAACATTTCACACTGGACCTGTGAATGCATAGGCATAAAAATCAAAGATTTGAGAAACATCCCAAGTTTCGTGCTTTGTGACCTTTTGTTTGAAATCAATGACTGTGTTCCAGATAATATTTTGATTTTTTTTTTTTATTTTTGAAATTTTGAAGTTTTCAGCTGGTAATGTGACTATGGGCCAAAGAGTGGTAGAAAAGACAATTAACAAGAGAATCTCTTACCCTACCTGGCAAAGAGTTTGGCATAACTATTAGAGATGTGGTAGAGTACAGAGGACACACTGGGGAACATTGATGGGTTGGTGCAGGGCACTTCTGTTTGCAGAAGAGCTCTGCCTTCCGTTTTGCAGTTAATTATATTCCTTTATAAAAGTTAAAAGCAGTCAGTTAAACTGCTTTCTCTGGAAATGCTCTGTCTCACCTCCCATTTTTTGGTCAATTTCTGGTTTAGATTATTGAGTTTGCCTGAGTTAAATGTTTTTTTGTCTCTCTGTGCCTCTGTGAACTGCTTTTTAGCCAGGGTGTGTTCCAACCTCAGCACTTACCTTTGACACAAGCCCTCAGGTCAGCTGGAGAGTCTGGAGTGACTGCAGCCACCCTGAACACCCCTGCTCGATGGGAGGCAAGGCAGCCTGCAAATGCAAAGCCACACAGTCAGCTCAGGGTCCAAACACTCATTTACACTGAAATTACACCACTTGCTGCGTGGCATCTTCAAAGAGCCTGTTCTCACAGCTTGAATTACAAAACTGGTCTGGGCATGTTAAGGACAGCTGATCACAGCCCAGCCTTCAGAGTGCCTCTGTGAGGATCTCAGCACACAGGACATTCTCTGCATTATAACCAGCATGGAAATCATCCCAGTGCTAGGGGCAGAATAACTAAACCAGTATTATCCAAATGAGATATCACTGAATGATACACTGAGTTGTTTAGGGTTTTTTTTTGTACTTACTTAAATATTTGGGATAAAAATATTCCTGCAGAAAGAAAAGAAAAATAAAGGCTAAGAAAAATTTCAGGTAGATAAAATTACAGCAAAACACATCACTGAATATGTTCTAAAGTGTATTGGTATTATAACTGCAAAAAAAGAAAAAAGTTACTTAGAGTCACAGAATATAGGCCTAGTTTTCTGTATCACTGTTGTTTGGGCTAAAGCATAAGATTATTTAATACACACAAGACTCAGTGGAGAGATTAAAATACTGCACTGAATTGGACACTTGCAAAATCAAGGCAATGAAAATGAATTGGGTGTCAAAAGTACTTTGAAAATTTTCTCTTTAAATAGGGGGATCTTGCCCAATGTTCTTATTGGGAGCTCTGAACTCTATGTGCTTCTGTCTTTCCCTCCGCAAAGAACGACTCTCTATGTCACAGATACTCATAAAATACTTACAGTTTCAGGATTGTTTTCAAAGATTTCCCTGGCTTCTTCTCTATTGCATAATTCTTCAATGCATTCTCTTTCTAGATTTCCCTTCTTACTCTCTTCCATGAAAGAGTTTGCTCGCCGTTTCCTCAGCAGGAACTGAGAGGCATACTGCTGGGATAAAACTTGGGAGAAACAAAGCATCTCTGTCATTATGTATCTCTTTCTGTAACAGCTGAAAAATGCTGTAAACACTGAGCAAATACGAGAATCTAACACAAAATTCTGAATTAAATGCTTAGGCAGGAGTTTGTTTGATTTCATTTTGAAAAATGTGAGCAAGAAATTCTAGGATTCTGTATGTGTGGGAGCTGTTTCTGACCAAAAAATTCTTAATCTGTGCTATTAATCCTTAATAGCATCCATGCCTGAAGTCTAATTTAAGTGTCATACTCGGAACAAGATTTTTTTTAGATTATGGTTATTACAAAGTGAGATTTGTAACCGAGTAGATAAAAAAAGCTCATTGTATCACCTGTTTCAGTGATCTGCGAGTAAATATTCTGATCCCATTTAATTTATGTCAGATCAAAATTATGTCTTACAAAGTCAGGCTACATGTTATATGTAATTAAAATAAATGTCATTTTATTTTTCAGAATGGTAAACAACAAGACAAAGGTGAGAATGAAATCCTGGGAACATCAAGGCTGACAACCTATAAATACATTCACATTTTACAAGGTAAAATAGAATCCTAGCCAGCTTTTGTATTTCAGATCCAGCATGTTATGAGTCATTATTTAATTTTCATGTGTCTGGTTATTGTCATTTTAGTGACTTTTAACAAACGGTGAACATTGAGAAATTACTCTAAAAATGAAAGATGTCTGTTTCAATGTTCTGTGCAGAGCCTGCAACACTCCAGGAACAGCCACTAAATTAGATAGCCTGGTTTAATTTTTGGATATAGCTTGTTATCAAGAGAAAAATGGATGAGCTCAGCTGGAAGAAGTCCAGCAGATATGGTTAAAGAGTGTAGGTGACAGATGCTAACTAGAGAGCACCACACTTCTACATCTGCCTTCCTTTCATCAGCCTCTGCACAACTTAACCTCTCAGAGCAGCCCAACTGTGTGAGGGTCGTGACACCTGCAGTGCCAGTCAGGTGTGGTGGCCATGCATATTCATCCCAGCTCCACAGGAAAGAGCCATTCCAGCAGACAAAATCAATCCAGTACTGCCTGGGACAATTCCACAAGCCCAGAGCACCTTCATGAGCCACACTAGTGGCCAAGTGCCAGAGAAGAGCTCCCAGTTTCTCTGCACTAACAGGAAAGAAAAAAATTTAGGGAGCTGACTAGAAAGAGCAGTTAATGATGCCCAGAGCCTGAATGGAGACAGATTTAACATTTAACTACAACCACACCATCCTAAACACATTAAAGGTCTCCATCAAGTGACAGGAAACACAACTGAAGCATTCTGAAGTGCTGCAACACTGGATAACGACCTGAAGAAACCTTTGTGTTACAGCATCCTAAATTAATTTGATGTGGCCCGAGCTTGTAACTACAAACTAATCTATTTGCTTTCATTCTGGTCAAATTAACTGTTCTGGTAAGGCAATAAGTAAGATTTCCTGAGCATAAGGTGGATGTACCTCAGCTCACCTCCAAGGTTTTGCAGCACTCCCCTATCTCAGAGAGCAACCAGCGAGTTGCTTAGAAATGAAAGGAGAAGTGTCATTTTTAATTAATTAGAGTAAATGCTGTATTTCTCACTAATAAAAGCAGACTAATAAGAGAGATGCAGAAAGATCATCTGTTCTGAGGCAAAAACAGCGACAACAAAAATAGGAAAATTGTGTATTATACCTGCTGGGTTTATTTCCATTGGAGATGTCTACCCCCACAAGCATGCTGACATAGCTTTGGGGCAGAAACTCTGTGCTGTAGATGAGGGCCTGATTCACAGCTCACTTTAAACCAGCTTGTTTTGACCTTTAGCTACATCACCGTCATTTTCATGCAGTTTTAGAGTAAATAAAAGACGAGAAATTTTCAGTTGTGTACACACAGATCTAACACTTCCTACTTCATGTCTTCAATACAGTTGAGTAATGGGAACAGGTCTTTTCCCCTACATCAGAGGAGTTTATCCTTCTCCTAAGTTGATCTCCTATGACTTCTGAGTTTTGATAAAACATGCAACTCAAAGCAAATTCCATGGCTTTTCAGTGCAAATATTTCAATCACCGTGCACAGAATTAGCAGTGTATTTACACATCTGTGTTTTAATTACAAAGATTATGATAAGACCCTTATTAAAAACAAAAAATTCTGACTGCTGCTGCCAGTCTGATTACAGGAAACTCCAGCCCATTTCTGATCCTGCCAAACCAAGTTAACCCTTAATGCACTCGGGGTGCTTCCTCTGGTGATTACTGGAACCTTGTGCAACTCCAGAGCCTTACAATTTCCAGAGGTGATGTACAGACACCGTGTAGTGAATGCTTATCAAGCATCTAGAAGTGATGCTACTAAAAAAGAAAAAAAAAATTGTGGGAGAGGATGAGATTCAGTGGTTTCTTACAGCTGTTCTGTTGTGCAGATGCAACCATAAACCTGCTTTAAGTGGGCCACTTAAACATAATTTAGAGCTGCTTACCTAATACTCCAGCCAAGGAAAGCTGTTGAATAAGACTGAATAAGAAGTGATGCCACGTTAGGAAATGGCACAGCCTTGTTTGTACAGCTCTGTAACTCCAGTGACAAGAGTCTCCTGAAATGCTCATCGGTGCAATTATGCAGACAGCAAAATCAAAGCAGCTACTAATATTTATCTGCACCTTCTCCAAAATGTGTTCTTCACCTGATGTTTGACGAAATCCACTTGCACTAAGATTTGCAGGACCAACTTTATGGTTACTGAACGGTATGAGCTGCATTATTAAGCTGTTTTCTCTTCTTCCCTTTCTCCCCCCGTTCCATTCCATAAATCCCTGGCACTGTTCAGAGCCAGGGATAGGAAACTGACAGTAAGACTGGACAGCTGACTTCCCGCTGTTAAGAAAAATGACAAGGTATGTAGTGGAGAAGATAAACGGAACCAAAACCGTGATGAAAACAGGAGAAAATATCATTATGAAATATTTATTAGAAGATTTATTTTTAGGACCTGTTAAAAATGTTATAAAATGAACTTTCATCTTTTGATACTGCTCCCTTCCTAAGCCAGAAACCCTAGCACTTTGCAGAATAAACATTAGGTTTCCCTTCTGCCTGTTTAATCATTAGTAAAACAGGTCAGAAACAGGCTTACTTTGAGCTGCAATTCTGCTAGTTTCAGATACACTGTCTTCTTTCACTATTAAGCCCAAAGACTTTTGTGTCGAAGACAGAGAGTTCTATCTTTTTTCTTTTTTTTTATCTGTGAGAGCAAGTAGCTCTTACCTAGGCTGAGAGGTCTGAACTTATAAAAACGGTCAGGGCCGCTAGCCCGGACTGCAATAAAGCCACTCTTCTGAGCAAACCATGATCCACCGAGGGTTGTTCTCGCAAGGGAACCAAGCTCCCTGTGCGGACACGTTCCCGTGGGCGGCTGAGCTGCGCCGCGGCCGCAAACAGCTCCGGAGCCGCACGCAACCCCGAGCCCCGCCGGGCTGCCCGGCAGGACCGGCCGCCGAAGCCCCGGGGACCGCGGGGCGGACGCGATGCCCCGGACGGCCGGGAAGGGCTGCCCGCCCCCGGCCCCGCTCCGGGCCGCCCCTCG
>VZRO01000439.1:115154-151886 GCA_013397915.1 Daphoenositta chrysoptera | reverse complement strand
AGCCGCGGGGCCTCGGCGGAGCCGGCGGTGAGCGGGGCGGGGAAGGGCCCGGGGAGGCGGCCTTGGCGGGGGCTCGGCAGCCGGAGGGATGACACTCTCCTTCGGCGTCAGAGACTGGGTTTTGTAGAAAGCATTGGGTTTATAAAGCAAAAAAGTGCATCCACAGTGGGAGAGACGAGCGAGTGACACATGCGTGAAACGAAGCTTGGATTTTAGAGTTGCTGCTTTTTTGGAAACGGGAAAGAAAGGGTGGGAACGTGGCCGGAAAGTGCAGATGCTCTCTTGAAGTGCTGGACTTGTAGTAACGTCTCTTTACAGAAAATCTGATGGGTTTTTTATCTGATGGTAAAGCTGTTCCGCACAAATCCTTGAGTGCTTCAGGCTTTCAGGACGTCACAGGTGTTGCTTGCACCTCATTCAGCTCCTAATTACACTTTTTGGCAGAGAGGATGGCGTTCACGAATTTTTGCTGATTATGCCTACTTTGCTGCTCAGTCACTCGATTTGCTGTTCAAAATATAACGCAGTAAAATGCCCTTATAATTGAAATCCAGATAAGGAACATTACAGCAGGAAGTTAAATAATTAAACTGTATGAGGAGGGTCAACTCTAAATGATTTGTTTAGCCGCGTTTCCATGAACGTGAAAGCTTGATGTGACTGCAATAAATTCTGTACTGTAAAAGTCTTTACTGAAGGTGGTGTGCTTAATGTACTCTACTAAATGGTGTGCTGGTTTCACATCTGGGTTTTACAGGTTTCTGGGCTTGTTGGTTTTGTTTGACCTCAACAAGCTGACAGATGTAGTATCTGGAACAGGTTTGGGATGTTGTTAATGCAGCCTATAAAATACATGTCATTTGTTCCATATATATTTCAGGGATCCAGTCTTTCCAAACTGGCATAACCAAATGTGATTTGGCTCTCTACCATAATTTTTTTCAGCAGTGTTGAATGTCCTTCTCTCCTAGAGTGGCCTGTTTCTCAAAATTTTTATCTAATTTGTCAATTCCTGCCCATCTTATGGTTTCATAACTAAACAAGATTCCTGTACTGGGCATAGTTGTTCTTTGCTCCTCACTCTTAAATAAGTTCTCATCATCTCATGAATCCTATCTGAATGCTGTGAGCCATATATATGCTCAAGAGCAATTTTGTGTCGGTTTGCAAAGATAGTTTGTATAATACGGGACAGGAATTGTTCTGTGGGGATGCTCAGGCCCTGAAAATGTTACATTTTTGTCATTTGACAAAATGACAATGGCATGTTTTGTTCACTGAGCTGTTACATTTTGCTTTCTAGCTGAAAATTTGCGTAGCTGTGTTCTCAAAAGTGAGCTTTGTTCAGACTTGCCTGTGGGTTGAGGCACCACAACCCACTGCATGTGGGCTTTTTGCTTTTTTTTAAATGCTTTTGTATTCTTCAGAGCCCGATTTTAATACTTGTAAAAGTTGTAATCATCTTGCTCTTTTTAGGAACTTCTCTACTCTTCATACACTCAGCTCTCCTGTGGAGAGGCTGTTTCCAGGTTCTCGTGGATAATGGAATATAAATGTTTAAAGAGTATCTGTTGCTTCTGCTTTGGATGAAACCTGACCTATTTCTGGCACTGAATGACAGCAGATCCATGAAAAGGCATCCTTGAAAATGAGCCTCATAAGATCAGGAGGAGTTCAGTTCCTACCTCTATAAATTATCTAAACCATCACAGTTTATTAGGGTTCTTACAATCTTTAATTATTCAGTTTTTGGCATAGTTTAAAATTACCTTAGTTTGAGGTTAGGTATAATTTAAAATGTGAAAGGAATTTTGACATATGAGCTTTAGGAGACTCAGTAATTCTCAAGAGAGGAATATTCTATCTCTTTCTCCTGCTTGAAGAGTAGAAAGTGGAATTGTGGAATGATGGAAGTACTTGGTACTTCTATTTAATTTAGTGACAAATACTAGATATCATTGCCAGTTCCTCAAAATACTCACAAGAGAACCCAGTTTCCTTACTGTGGGATCTTTTTGTGTAAAAAATTGACAGTTAAATGAAAACACTTAGCAGGTAGGGATGTTCTTTGTTTGCTTTTAATGCCTTATCCTGTTATGTTCTTGTAAGCCTCACTCATGCTTGAAATTGGTCCTTAGTCTCTGTCAATCAGGAGAACTGAGGGATGTGTTGGTGAGACAAGCACTGAAATTTTGTAGCTGGATGTGACTTGCTCCTCTAACTTGCAGGTTTCCCTCTGTGCTGTGGCCTTGCATTGTTATTTGGGCTAAGTCCTGTGTGGTGGCTGCCCAGATCTGGGAAAGGGGGGTGGATGAAGTGTGAGAGGATGGAGCAGGGAAGACATTTAATGAGACTGAACATAACACACTGAACAGCCAGGTTGCTGCTAGGGAAAAGGCTTGCCTTGCTTATACAGAGTGCCTAACTATGCTTTTTTTGTTGTTGTTTTTTCCCTTTTTCTTCTTTCTAGAAGTGACAAGACAAGATCTGGGCCTCTGTGGTCTCCTGCCAGTGTCCTTGGGTTGCTCTGGCCTGCCCACATTATTCCTGTAGCTTTGGTGGCTCTGGATGGCTGGTGAAGAGGGATGTTCAGTCTAATGGCCAATTGCTGCAACTGGTTAAAACGGTGGAGGGAACCTGTCAGGTAAACATGGGAAAGTATTTTACATTTGTGACCTTCCCAATCTGTGTTTCACCTGTGTTTTATTCATTGTTTCATATTTAATCATGTCCAGCCTCTCACCCACCAGCATCCCAAAGTCCTTCTCCCCAGGGCTCTTCTCCATCTGCTCACCCACAGCCTGTGCTGATACCAGTGATGCCTGAGAGGCCACCTAAAAACCAGAGACTAGACAGGGATAAGGGAATAAAGGCAGGTATTTATTTGAAGGGTCTTCAAAGGTGCACCCTGGGCAGGCCAAAGGCAACACCCAAGATGGACCCTGAGTCATGAGTTCTTCACATTTTTATAGGTTTGGTTCATTNACCCTAGGCAATACAGGATTTGAAAAATATCAAAGTTAAAACCTAATGCATCACCAGGGGTTGCCCTGACCCAGGTGCAGCACCTTGTACTTGTCTTATTAAACCTCATGAGATTCCCACTTCTCAAGCTTGTGCAGTTCCCTCTGGATGGCTTCCCATCCCTCAGGTGTGTCAGCCCCACCACTCACCTGCAAACACTCTGAAGGTGCCCTCAGCACTTTTTCTGTCTCATTAATGAAGATGTTAAATAACACTGGTCCCAGTATGGACCTCTGAGGGGCACTGCTGGTCACTGTGTCCTTTGGGACTCCCAGCTGTCACCACTACCCTCTGGCTGTGACTGTCCAAGCAATTCCTTTGCCACCTACCAGTCCAAACATTGCATCCATCTCTCCAATTTGGATGGAAGTCCAGATAAATGATATCTGTAATCCTTTCCTTGTCCACTGATCTGGTCATTGCATCAAAGAAAGCCTCTAGGTTGGGCAGGGTAAAGTTTGTTTGGTTTTTGCCTTACTGTTTCAGTTTCTGCATTTTGAGATTCTAAAGTATAAATTGTTATTCTTAGGTTCTTTTCTTAGGGGTTTTTGGCTCTTCTGAAAGAATTTGCTTAAATTATACTTAGTGTTAGATACTACTGCAGTTTTAAGTCTGCAAACAAAAATGCTTTTTAGTATTATTTCACTTAAAGGGGCATAAAATTAAGCAAATTGTTTTGACCACTGAGTCTTTGTACGTAGGCGGAAGAACTGAGGTTCTTACACACATAAATATGTTTTTCCTATGGCTTTTAAAATCCTATCCTGGTAAAAATATTAACCTGTATACCAGTTTGCTAATAAACTGTGCATTCCTAGCACCACTGGTTTGCACACTTGCAGTCTAGATTGCTCCAGGTTGAAACAAAGGCGTGGTAAGACCCACATATTTACAGCATCTGGTGTTGTCTGCACAAGTGTTGTACACTTTATGGTGTTGTTCAGACACACTGATGGAGATAGAAATAAATTCCTAATACAGGAAAAACTTTGAGGCAGAGAGATGGTAAAAAGACAGGGGAAGGGAACTGCAATTACAGAAATTGTTAAAGGGACCATGACCACAGCAAATAAAATTTACAGGACCGTGAAATTAAATTGCAGCAGGCAAGTACAAGTTGAAAGCAAAGTCATTGTCTCACGTGAAACTTAGACCATCCTTTTAGACTTCTCATTTCAAACCTTGTTCTGTTGTTCTGTCTAATCAAACATATTAAACACCAAACACACAATAGTAACAATACCTTGGTATTTTGATACCTCTTCTTTCTACTCTTTGCTGGTAAATTTCCCGTGCATGTGTTAAAAAATATAATAAATGATGTGTAACTAGAGGAAAAAAATTAAATATCTTTCTCTTTTTTTTTTCTCCTTATGGAGGAAGGTGACACTAATAATGGTGGGTCTTGATAATGCTGGGAAAACTGCTACAGTGCGAGGAATTCAAGGAGGTAAGTGATGAATTTATCGTCCACATGGAGCACTGAGAGTATCGTCTCTAATTTTCAATCATTTAAATCTGACAATATTGCTCCATCTCTTAATCTGTCTCTCCCTCCCATATTGTTGAAGGTAAATGGTGGTGGTTGTACCATCTAAATATCACATCCCATCTTGATACAAACGTTACAATGGACAATACAATCAGTGGGCTTGATTTTTTTTCTCTTTTTTCCTTGTGCGTGTGTGCTGAAGTTGCTTTCAGGTGACCATCCAGAAATGTGCATACACCAGTAAACCTTATATAAAAATCAGTGTTGTAAGTATATATAGGGAGGAAAAGGTTCAAAAGAAAGAAATTGCATGTATGTGTACAACAACATTAGGGATGATTCTAGTGTTACATATTTTTTTATCGTTATTTATAATCAGAAAATGATGATAAATAAAATTACCACTAAGAGACCACTCAATTTTGAAGGGCACTTTGCCATGTAACATGCAAGCAGGATAGAATTTGAGATAAAACTTGTGCTTATGAAAACAAAAATTCTCTGTTTTTCTTTTTCCTCCACTTGTGGGATTGTCTTTCTAAATAACTTTCATCTTGTGCAAGAACAAGAGTTTACTTAGTAGTGTTTTGGCAGACTTGGAGACTCCACCTCGAGTTTGTTTACTTGTGTTATGTAACTTCACAGACCTGGTAAAGCACAAATAAAACCCTGAATGTTCTCTCATATTCCTCAATCTTTGCCCTGAAAACAGGAGTGTTTCATTATTTAACCTTCCATTTTATTTGAAAATCACCTTTACTAGCTTTACCATCTAAATGTAACAGCTGTATCTAAAAGTCCTATTTTTCAGGGGAAAAAAATGACATAAAGATGTGCATTTCTAAAGGGGAACTGAAGGAAAACACAGTTCTGATTTCTGTGACTGTTCCCCAGGGCTTAAATGTCCTGAATGCCCATCTTGGCTGTCTTAAGGGTAGGAGCAGAAGGCTGATGGGGATTTAGCTTCTGCACTGCTCTTCAGAGCTCAGTGCATTTGGCCAGGCCTTCATTTTTTTCCTCTCAACCAGCTGAATTTTACATCTGTTTCTCTTGCCTTGTGCTACCACACTGCAGAAAACAGAGATCCAATTATCTCAGCCCTGCAGACACAGCTTAGTGGTGTGAGGCAAGTCCAGGCTTTCTTTGCCTCAGGAAAAGGAGACAACAAGCTAAAGTATTAAATAGAAATAGATAGGTTTTTTTAGCATATTACATGGCAAATTAGAAAAAACAAGCAAATAAAAATAAGCAAACAAACAGAGGCTAAAACCTGGCCTTGAATAAAGGGAATCAAATAATTTACATCTCAGAAGAACATGGTTTCAGTCACTTCATCTCAGCTCTTGGTTTGAACTTCTGAAGCTGTTTTGGCAACCGTGAAGGATAAAAAATGAAATTTGGCAGAGCACAAGGGTTCCCAGGTCATAGTGCATTAACTGTTTTGGTTGTTTGCCTTCTCAGAGTTGGATTACTACCATGGAAATGCTGTATAACTGTTAAAATGGGAGCGTTGGTGCTGAGAGTGGAAGGGAAAATGCAGTACAGTGACCACCACTGCAGTGGAACTGTGGTGTGAAATATTAAAATCTGGCTTTTGGGCTCCTTCCTTTTCTCCTCCCTTCCCACTTCCCCAGTGCTCCTATCTAAATTAATGTAAAGTAACTAGTTGAGAGACTACTTAATTTAAAATTCCCTGAGGAGAGGGAAAATCTCAGTGTAAGCAAAAATGTGGTCAGCAATATTTAACAGGGAGGTTTCACTCTGTGTTTTTAAAATGCGAATTTTGCTACACAAATCCCATTATAAAATCCTCTTTAAACTGAAGGCTTTCTTCTTTGACAGAGTCTCCTGAAGATGTGGCTCCAACAGTTGGGTTTTCCAAAATTGATCTTAAACAGGGACGCTTTGAAGTGACCATCTTTGATTTAGGAGGTGGGAAACGAATTCGGAATATCTGGAGGAATTATTATGCTGAGTCCTACGGTGTCATATTTGTGGTGGATTCCAGTGACATTGAAAGAATGGAAGAAACAAAGCAAGCCATGATAGAAGTTTTAAACAGCCCTAAGATATCAGGAAAGCCTGTGTTAGTGTAAGTAATGGTATAAATGTTCTCCTAATAATCTGAAATTGGGTGAATTTAGACCTAAAGAGCTCTTTCTGTTTTAACTAATATTGCTGTGACTTAGCACTAACCAATATTACAATTAGTTTTATGGGTTTATGTTTTATTTAATCCTTCTTAGGGATGTTTCTTTCTCTCCTCTTTCATTAGCCATGGAAAAATAATAAGGTGGGATTTTTTAGCGCTTTAAAATTCTAATATTACTTGCAATGCTAGGTTAAAAGGCTGTACAAATTTGGCATGGCAACATGATGAAAACATATTGTTGCTACTTATGCCTACATCAATTAATTAAATGGTAAATGGTTGATTATATTTAACAATAGTGTGATCTCTCAGTAATAAATGTCTTGTTCACTTAACACACGGTGGTGCTGCTGATACATGATCAGCAAAATCTCATTAAAGGAGCCTTGCTTTAATTGTATTGGGCACGTGATTTTTTCTGTTTAACAGGGTTTATAAAATATTGGAACGAACATCTTCTATTAAATTCCACACCAAAAATATATATGATAAAAATACTCTTTTGAAGTTAAAAAATAAACTCTGAAAGTTTAAAATGGTTTATCAAGGCAATATCTTTATGTTTGGTGAGCATAAGACCTCCATAATGCATTAATTGCACAACATTTCTGTGCTATCATAAAGAATCTGTACAGGTAAAAGAAGAGGCCTCTCATTTTTAAGAAATAGTGATGCTCTGCTGGTTTGCAGCTGAACCTGGCTAATTATGTTGATGAATTGGAGGGTAGTTCAGCAAGGTAATGGTGTATATGTTGAAAATAGATTAGATTTTACCTTTCATTGCTCTGAATGTTACAGGGAAGGCAATAAAGCCAACTTAGTTTAACTCAAATGTGTTTTGAAAATGCAGCTGTGACAGTTGAAAACTGTGCTGTGTTTTTTAATTAAATACAACTTTATGGATTTTTTTGGGTTGTATTTTAGGGTTTTGGGGGGACTGTTTTTGTTTCTCTTTTTGCTTGTTTTGGTTTTGGGTTTTTTGGTAGAAATCTCTATGCCCTGATTCTGTAATGGAGTTTGTTTGGGTGGCTGACTGGACCTGCAGAGAACCCACTCACTTCCCTGGATCTTGATACTGCTTTTTCATCCCTCTTAGTAGCTAATGAGAATGCAGAGTGTATTTATTATTGATCTAATGGTGACTAAACCTAAGTTTGTTCATGTTATTACTTTCTATTAGATTAAACCTCAAGCCTTTGATCAGAATTTGCTTTTGCAGTGTCCCAGCTCTGTGGAGGGATCCAGTAGTTCTTTGGTTTATGTTCCCTGTGTGAGCCTGCCCCTTGAGTTAAGAATTCTCTCCTTTATTCCAGGATATATTTCCGAATAATATTTCCAAATTTATGCTGAAATTTGCCCTTTTTAAATAATATCTTAATTTTAATATTCAGATTTTGNCCCTTGAGTTAAGAATTCTCTCCTGTATTATCAGATTTCCAAATTTATGCTGCAAGTTACCCTTTTAAAATAATATATTAATTTTAATGTTCAGATTTTGTTTGTGGTTTTTTTTGGTTTTGTTGGGTTTTTTTAATGTAGAGATACTTGCTATCCATGTAGTAATAGGTTCCCTAATATCTTGCTACATTTTTTGATTAGTGCATTTTAATCTGTACAGAATAGGCTGAGTTTTACAAATGTGGATATAAAATTAGCGCTAGATACTCTATCTTACAGAAATACGGGAATATGAGAAATCTGATGTTCATTGTGATATTTGCTACAAATTTAATTGCTACTCTGCCATGTTGTTATTTAATACTGCCCGTGGAGGTGTCACAGAATCATTTTAAGACAATTTTCCTAAAGTGCTGATGGTATTGTCTGTTACTGTCTCTTGGTGTAAATTACTTACAGATGTTAACTTTGTCATTTGGCTTTTTTTTACCGTTCGGTGTTACCACCTAATTTATTTTTATGGGTAAATTCTTCTAGCAGCATTCTCAAGACTTACATAGGTCTGCAAGTTTAAATTTTCTTCACTTAGGATTATTTTTGTCCTTCCTTTTATCAGAAAGGAACACACATCATAATATGCAGGTGGATGCTGGTTTTGTTTGGGATTAATTGTGTTTGTTTGGGGTCTTTGTTTTGGTTTTTGGGGTTTTTCAAGTTGACATGGAGCACATGCAAGAGGAAATGCACGTCCATGTGCTGTGACTGATATTTTATAGCAGGAAGATTTCTGGGCAGGTATTTTGTTAGGAGAAAGCTACTTTCTACCTGTTATTTTTATGATAAGGGATTACAGCTATTAATGTTTCAGTTTTCTTCATAGAACACTTGCAGCTGGGCTTTAATTTGTTTGGTTTGCTGCATATTGATGTAACTGCTGAAAACACTTGAAAGTTACTTTAGTGATTACTGCAAGATTTCTGCTGCTAATAATTTTGAATGCTCAATATCAAATTCAGTGTAACTTGTAGTCATACTATTATTTCATACTATCTATTTTCAGTTAATAGTACCCCCTAATAAGGAAAAGGTTTCCACAAGTCTTTCTCGCTCCCCAATTGTCTTTCAGTGTGTTTTATATGTTTCTGTTTTGCCTGTTTCTAACCAATGTACATCTGGAAATGACTTGACTTACTCAGGCAGCTTTTTTCCTAAGTATTAGTGAAACTTGACTTTTATTCCACAATTGAAATACAGCTCTTGTTTATTGGCTAATTTCTACTCTGCCCTTGGAACACAAAAGTAATTTTTATATATGCAGTTATGGGGAGATTATTTAATGAAATAGTTTCAGTGGTGTCATCATCTAAGTTTATTTTTTATTGCTACTGTGTAAGTAATATTTTTCACTTAAAGGTTCAGACCTTTGATTGTATTTTGATAGCAGTTAATTTCAGTTGCAATTTTAATCTGGGATGGAAGGAATCCCACTATTTCTAAATACCACAATGTGAAAATAACTTTGATAGTAGATTGATTTTTTTTTCCCCCCCCACTACATGCAACTAAAGACATCCTGTTCACTTAGTGTCCTGCTGAATTGCAGTGTAGTTTGTTCTGCCTTCTCTGACTGTATCCAAATAAAGTGGTATTGATTGTGTCTTTGCACAGCACAAAGCAGTTCAGGAGTACATTTCTGGTTTGCTTGGTTGGTTTTAGTGTGGAATTTTTTTTTTTAAATATCTTTTTGGAAATAACTTTTTTGTCCCAGTTACATTGCTATTTTCTGTTAAATTGCATGGAGCGCTGTTTCTCACGCAGTTTCAAAAGGAGTTGGCTACAGGAGGTTCCTTCCAACCAGAATCATTCTCTGGTTCTGGATTATGGGGGATGGGATATAAGAATGGAATTCCATTATTTTATTCTATTTTTTCTTTACTTTTTGTGCTGGCAGAAGTGAGACTGCAGATGTGACTGCATATTTAGGTAGGATAGATAGCATTAAGAATGTGCCTTATGAGTGTGCAATTAAGGATCATATTCCCCTATCCTTGGGCCTCTGCCTGTGGAGCTGAATAATATAAATATCTCTGTGTCCATTGGTGAAAAGTTTATGAACTTTTCCTATAGATGTGCTATTGAAGCATTCCTGATAATATTTCTGACCTCGTGTTTGGTTTAGGCATCCCATTCTGGATTACTAATGGTGTCTGCTTCATGTGTGGATTTGATTTGTAGAATTTCAGATTCCTGGGGAAAAAAACACTTAGAATTTGACCTAGTAAATATAAGTGCTGAAAAACCACAAGGCAATAAAAAATACTTATTATTATTTTGTGAAAAGTAAATAAACCATTTTTAGGAATTCTGTCTTTAAGGTTAACAGTATTTTCAATGCTTCCCAACAGCACAGGGAGTTTGTTGCCACATTGTTTGAGTCAGAAGAACCAAAACGTGTCACTTTTATCCTTTGATCCTTTCCTGTAGTTCATGTGTTTCTATGAAAGCCTTACAATTCTTTACTCTGTTTGGAAAAACAGATGCAGTTTTTCCTGAGAGCTCTGCTGAAGGGAAAATGGGAAGAAAAGTGAAGTAGTTGAGGGATCCCAGGAGTATTTTCCAAGATCAGTTTGGTGCATAGGAAACACTGATATTTCAAGCAGTTCATTTATTTTGTCATCTGCAGCACCAACAACACCAGCAGCAAATTGCTTTGCAAGGGTTTCTTTTTTTATACCTGACTGCAAGCCCAAACTTTTCTTTAGATACTTGAGTATATTCTTGAGTGTTGTTCATGCAGATTTCTATGTTGTTGATCATCTCCCCTTGCTCCTCCACCAGAACTGAGATCTGGATAAAGAGTTCTTTCACATCTTTGATCTGGTTCTCCAGATTGACCAGTTCTTTGTGTCTCTGCTCAATCTCTGACAGCTGAGCTTTAGTAATCTTTACTTCAGTGAGTAGATTTTCATTGAAAATCTCCCATTTTCCTTGCTGGAGCATGTCATTGACTTCCTCCTCAGACAGCTCTTTGCCAGCTACCTCGAGCTGGCGGACGATGAAGGTCCTGCACTTGTCCTGCTTGGCGGTGATGGCCTCGTTGTAGGAGAGCATGGCCTGGAGGTAGCGGTGGGACAGGAAGGCGTGCTGGGCTGCCAGGATCCTCACCGTGGCTCGGCCTGGCCCCTGCTCGTTTTCAGCCTTCCTCACTGCTCTCGACAGTTCATCCAAACATTTTCGGACGTGTTCCGCTTGGATTTTGATTTCCCTTGCTATGTTAGATTCCTTCTTAAGAACGCTGAATCTTCTCATTGAAGAGACGAGGCTTTTTTGTTGTTGGCTGAATTTATTGACTTCTTCCACCAAATTATTGATTTCGTTCTGCAGCTTCTGGATTTCATGCAAGTGCCTTTCAGTTATGGGTTCTTTTTCATAAATAATAGCTTGCTGTTCAAACTCCTCCTGCTCCTCTTCTTGTACAGTTGCACCATTGTTTTCCCCAGCTATCTGTAGTTCCTTAGCCCTCAGTTTAAGCTCTTGCAGACGGTCTCTCATGGTTTTTGTGGTCAGGATTCTTTCCTGGTTTTTTTTTCCCCTCTTGCAACACAGGAAGTTAATTCCAGTATCTTCTTTGTTTGGTTTGTTTTGTTGCACTGTAATCAAAATTTAACAACAATCAATGTTAGTGGTTATATCTATACATGAAAAGTAGTTTTGGAGATTAGAGCTACTTCCCTCCACACCAAAGTAAAAGTGGCAATGACTTGAAAGTGGGGGAGTATTCTGGACAAATCGTGATTTGTAGCCCAAGCCCATTTTTGTGGTAAATTTGTGATGTAGAGCACAGAACTTAGGCCAGAGAAGTGTAAAGAGGACTTCTATTTTGGGAAGGAAGAGAGGAGTAACTCCCATTATTTTATTATTATTCTTTACTTGATGAAAGCTACTCAGCCTACAAATCTTCTTGGAAATAGAAGTGAGTGTGCTGTGCCATTTTTGGATTCTCAGTAGGAAATAGTTCAGTTTTTGAGTTTATAAGACAGAATTTGTAACGAATCAGCGTTCTGGCATGAATTTAGATTATTAATTTAGCCACACTCAAAAACTTTTCTCCATTTTCCTTACCTTCCCTTGCCTGGGGAGTTAAACAAGTAGTAACTGAAGCAGTTAACTCTACAACAAAACAGAACACCAGAACTCTCATCATTTAAGAACTCTTAATAATTTAGCATGAAAATAGATTAATTGTTTTATGTTTGAGTTTTTGTAGAGTTGAATCCATATCACAAATGTTGCAGCATGAAGATTTGCTAAGCCTTCTCTGAATTACTGTTACCTATTCTTACACTGTAATTTACCTTCTTCATAAAATTGATGCAAATGTACATTGTGCACCACAGTGGGCTACAATTCAGTGCTGTTTCTTATTTAATAGAAAGCAGATAGAGTTTTGTTTTATTCCCTAGCTGTTGTGCAAGCTTTACTGGAGATAAAATTAAGAGAAAGATAATTTCCTAAAACACGCCCAATGGAAACTAAGTTCAACTATTTTTACTCATAGGGAAGAAGGTATTTTTTTCTCAAACTCTACGTGAATTATTTCCTTGGACTGTAATCAAGAATGGAAAATTTCAGTAAGAAGTAACATGTTCAGGACTAGAAGATTATGGGATTTTTTACTTAGGGTCTTCTGGTTAAATCAGACGTGTGTCTTTCAAAGGGCTGTTCAAGCCTAAAGATTAAACAGCACAGTGGTATCTTTTGGCTGTTTCACAGCTTTTAGGGCAGTTCTCTAACATAGTAGCATTTTGTAGATGCAATTCTTACTAAACCCTGATTCTACAGATTTTTATGGGTTTTTTAGCATGCAAATGTAGTATTTATAGTATCCAAAAGGATGCATTTTAGTAGCTGCAAAGGATCAATCCAGTAACCTGTCAATATCCAAATGATGTTCTATTTGAACAGTTTCAAATGATACTGCTGTGGTATCTCTGCTCCCCTATGTGTGTTTAAAGTCTCTAAATAGATTTTTGCATAAAATAAGTCATGGAGTTGAACAATGTGGATACATCTTCACAGACTTAAATCTGGCTTTCTGCAGGAGGATTAGCTGAAAAACAAAACTTGAAATGCTTCAGAGGTCAGTCATGAGAAAGAATGTTGATATTCTACCCTGGTGTGGATTTTCCTTACTGCTTTTTTTTTTTTCTCCCTTAATGCCTTAATATTTGAATTTAGTATTTGTTGACTCACATCAAGAGAATACCAAAAGCCTGGCAATCATTAGAAGTTACAGTAATGTGCTGAGACTTGAGATCAGACAAGTTTGCAAGTTATTTATTAGAGAATGTTATTGTGGGATGGGGAAGATGCAAAATGTATTTATTTCATGATAGTAATGCCTCTCCATTGCTGAACTTTTCTGGATGTCCCCATGGCAGAAGTCAGGCAGTCTCTCCCAGATAACATTCTTCAGAAATGTTCCAGAGCTGCTTGGCACCACCAGCAGGGAAAGTTCAGCCTGGGGCATGTGAAAGGACCAGGGCTGCTAAACAGGGCTTCAGAGAAGTGACCTGAAAATCTCTTCTAGTCTAGGCTCACACATCTGCTGACCCATGTTAATTCAGCAGGGCTGGGCAAACCTGGGATTAAAAGCAAGTTCTAAGGGCACCATTAATGCTTATGGTGTGAGGTGACAAGAATTTCTTGTGTCCAAGAGAATTGGTGCATTGCTCTTTAAATACCTGTGTTCCTTGGGGCTGGAGGGAGGAGCCTTAACAGAACTGCAAAACAAATCTGAGAATATTGTTAAATATCAAAGGAGTGAGCAGAAAATACTGGAGTTTTTTTTTCTTGTTTAAAGATCAGTCTCACAAAAGACTGGAATGTAAGCAATTGAATGTTAGTTTCATATCTTCTCTGCTGTCGGGCTTGCCTTCAAAGCCTGCCACTGAACAGGCTTGCCAATAATTGTGCTTGGTTATACTGGCAATTGGAACACATGCTGGTTTCAAAGAAATGAGGATGTCCTCATGAGAGAGATAACCTTGGAAATTGTTGTCTTGGCTTCTTGAGTGTTCCACAACAAGCTCTGTTCATTTACCAAGTCCTTGTTTTTGTCCTACGTGTTTGTGTATAGGGGCACATCCTGTTTTTCTTTTGATTGAAATGAAAGCACTTCACTTTCCTTGAAGTTTTTGTCAATAAAGGGAGTGATGCCTTAAGAGGCCACCTATAAACAGAGACCAGACAGGAGTAAGGGAATAAAGGTGGGTATTTATTTGAAGGGCCTTCAAGGTACACCCCGGGAGCCAGAGGCTATTGCCAACACGGACCCCAAGATGGACATCAAGTCACGAGTTCTTTACACCTTTATAGGTTTGGTTCATTTGCATAGCCAGGGTTAACTCTCCAATTAAAGCTTCAGTTTAATGATGTAATTCCCCTCAGCTTGCCCCCCTTCCAGAGGCTTTTAGTTTACACTTTTTGGGCCTAGGACAGTCTAGGTGTCCTTGAAGAGCAGGCCCAGAGAGGCTTTCTTATGACTACTCAGAATGAGAGAACAGAAATTAACAGGCTACAAGAAACCTCAGAGCTACACACTAAGCAGTACAGGATTTTGAAAAATATAAAAGTCAAAATCTAAGGCATCAGGAGAATATGCCTATTCTTCAGAGTTGAGTAAATGGAATATGTGGACTGAAAGCACTCCAGTTACTCAGTGTGGCTCCTACATTCAGTGTCCCTTGAAGTGTTACTATCATGCAAACCCATTGGTGATTGTTTGTTCTTACTGAAGCATCTTTATATATAGCTATATACAGTTGACAGGTTCAGAAATGCAATTTCACATACTTGTCAAATATATTTTAACGGTATTGCAAGAGTCTTTGTCTTCTGATAACTTGGCTGTGTTGCTCCTCAGGGTTATATGAATCTTTCCAGTCCAACTGATGCCATATATGACTGGGAAAGTCTTTATAAAGACAATTACCTCAGCACACTGACTAGGGGAATAATAGATCCTGGTAGCTGGACCACCATTAGAATCTGTCATGATGATAAAGTATGGCCAGAATTCGAAGATAATGAGTTTGGTGGAAATGAAATATTTTATATTATCTTCTCCATTTAAATAAAAAGGCAAGTTGAAAGGTCCACTTGCTTAATTGCAAAGCAGCCACATAGAATATTCTTCTACCTGTCTGATAAATTTATCAGTAGACTCAGGAAACATGGAGCCTACATCCAAAAATAAGATTTGGGTTACATTAAGTCAAGAGACATAACTGGATATGTGAAGGAGGTTAAGTTGATCATACGGAACTCCTTTGTTTCTGGTTGTAATTAGGTTTAATGGCTTCTTATTTGGCTTTGCTGGATTGTTTTATTTCTTCCCCAGCTCCCCAAAGCCTCCTGTTTATTTTAATTTCCATAGTATTCTTCATTATTTCTTATTTATTCAGCACTTTGATTAAAATGCCTGACAGCAAAGGCTCTGTTTGTATCTGCTGTATCTGTTTGTATCTGCTTGTATCTCTGTTTGTATCTGTATTGCTACAATTTGACTCCTTACTTTGGTTTTAACATCCTGCACACTCTTGGAGACAAGAGGACTTGCAGGCAATCAAGGAACAGAATCCTGTCTTTAAGAGCTCTTTGAGATGTATGATCTGTGTTCTGGCTCATGCTGCCTTCTTTACCTCTGCTGAAATAGCTATTTTCTTGTTTGTTACTGGTTTTTTTGTTGTTGTTGGGGGGAGAGTGGGGTTGGTTTGGTTTTTTTTTTTATGACTGCACCAAAAATAAGGGTAGGCTTGTTTTCCTGACCCGTAGCTGTGAGTCAGTTAAGGGCACGGGGTAGACAAAGCTTTCAGGCAACGTGTCCCAAAGGAATTTCATGTTACATGTAATCCTAAACATTGTTTTTAATTACTTTTTAAAATTCATTTCCAAGCTGCAGTGAAATTACCTTACAGCTCTGTTACGTGGTGCCAAGAAACCCATCTAACTTACTTCTGAGCACAAGGGCTGTGAGTAAATCTTGGAGTCACACTCTGGGACTTGATTACTGTTTAAGTGTCTTAAGTTAGCAACAAAAAATTAGTGAGAGACAAATATTATTGAAATGCATATAGTTTAAAATACTTACAGTAGTCTTTGGGGAAAACAGGAGTTTTGAGTGGAAATCCAGTTTGTGCTCTCATGTTCTCACAAGATAAGAAGGAACTTGTTTGGCAGTGTTTTGGAATTTTGCCCTGTTACTCAAACATGTACCTGAAATAACTAAAGTAGGATATCTTGTTGCAAGTTACATTCGTTTTCTCCTTTGTTTAAAAAGTTTCCTTTAACTTAAATGCCTTGTAAACAAACGTGCTTAAACCAAAGATTATGAGATGCAAGGTGGTTGGATGAAAATACCCTCTTAAGCATCTCTGTTGTAAGATAAGTCCTTGGAAAAACATACTTAAAA
The DNA here is from genome assembly GCA_013397915.1 of Daphoenositta chrysoptera. Classification (NCBI taxonomy): domain Eukaryota; kingdom Metazoa; phylum Chordata; class Aves; order Passeriformes; genus Daphoenositta; species Daphoenositta chrysoptera. The sequence continues at coordinate 135,347 of VZRO01000439.1, read as the reverse complement.
ATAGTTCCAAGTTCAAGTTTCTGTTTGTGGGAAGTATGGGAGTGGTTCAACAAGAAAATACCAAAGGTAGAGAGCTTGCCCTGCCTAAAAATATGCCACAGATGAGATGATAGTGCAAAATCAGTAACAGTTTCAGCAGAGGGGATGATCACAACTTCTCTCTGGGCAACCTGTGCCAGAGCCTCATTACCCTCGCAGTAAGGAATTTCTTCCTAATATGTGATCTAAATCTTTCCTCTTCCAGTTTAAAACAGTTCACCCTTGTCCTATCACTGTCTACCTGTGTAAAAAACTGCCACAAGACGTCCCAGGGAAACCAGAATTACCAGTGTGTAGAAGAATAGAAATGCTGCATTTGAAGTAAAGTCGCTTGGGGATTCTCTGATTAGTGTGGAATGGATTGTGGGAGGTGGAGAAATGTGGATATTGAGTAAAAAACCAAGAAATTCAAATGTGATAAAGCAGACCTGAGTATTCAAGGAATTCATAAGGTGGGGAAGAATTAGGCCAAAGTTGCTGAAAAGTGGAACCAAATCAGGCTGCTCTGGAGTGAGTTTTCCAAGAGACATAGAGAGGGGGAAAACAAAACAATTCATATGTTTTTGGGCCTTTGACCACAAATCTGTAACACAGTCATGTGGTAGGAGATGTAGCTGTCTTGTGCTGGTTTTTTGCTGTTTTATGAAGTATTTGGTTCAAAGATACACACAGTGAATCAGCTGCAAATCTGAGCTTGTTCCTTGGAGTTTTTAAAACTTTGTTACAATTGTGTGGCTGCAGATGTGGACTTGGGGAAAAGCATCACCAGCATTTCCACGTCTGCAGACAGCAGTTCCCACATTCCTGCTGGTACTTTGGGTAGTGGGAGGTGAGGAGTTCATGCTTCTGCACTGACATAAATCCCAATGAGGGTGATGGACAATGCACCTCATTGACAAAACAATGATCTCACTCTGCAAGTCACTTAGTCTGCAGCTAATTCTCTGTAATTGGTAAGCACTCCATGTTTTGATGATGATTTTTTCACCTATTTAACCAGAGATTTGCTGTCAGTAGTGCTCTTTAAGAGTCCTTACAAACCTAGAGGTCACAGAAGCCTACAAAGAAATTAATAATCTCCTCTGCCCCAAGATCATATCATTAAGCTCCAAATATTGACGTATTTTAAAGAAGTATTTGAAAATACAGGAGCAAGGGAAAGGGCTGCAACAGGGTAGAGTACAAGTGGAGTTGTTTCCATTTAACAGGATATATAGTTTGAACTCACTTAACAGCTATGTATTGCTCTAAGTGGGTGGTGTGAGAGGTTCATCTTCCTGTCAATAGAGCTGCAGACTCAGAATTTGTCCTGTGCAACATCCCACCTGCTTTACATTGCCATTTCATCTCTGTCAGACCATAGAGCTGCCAATCACAGCCTTGGAACTCACTGTAATAAATGTAAGGATTTTCAGGCAGGTTTTAAAAAAAAACCATACAAGCAATTTGACTATACTTAGTTTGCCTAGGGTTTGATATACCAAAGTGAAATAGAGTATAAGAAAGCAGTTCACTTTTTTTTTTCTTTAATCTTGTCCAAGAATATATTGCTATATCATTTCTTGCCATTTGTTTTGGAATTATACATCTGGAAACTGAACATAACTTGCTTTATGTGAGCTCAGACATCTTTGGCTGCAGCCTGTTTGACCAAGAGGTGTGAGTGAACTGATAGCAGAGCAGAGTGTGTCAAGAAACGCTTTCAGTAAATAGGAATATGATTCAGACCTGTGGTGAGAATGAGGCCACTTAATAAAATGAAACAAATTATAATTGTTTATGTTCTTGTGACCAGTTTAAAAGGTAATATAAAAATGAAGTTGCCTAGAGATATTGTAAACAGGAGGAGTTTAGAATCTTAATTTTAACTGTTCTCTTATTTAAAGGTGACCTCGAGGAACTGTGTAGGGAAAAATGTTGAATTAGAGAAATGTCTCCCATAGCTCCTGAAGTTGCATGAAAGCAGGCTGATAATCTTGTAGCACTTTTTTCCCCATTTTTTCTTTATAGTTAACCATAATATTCAAAGGATTGTTTTGCATGAGAATTGAAGGCATGAATAAACTCCTTTATTTGAGAAAGAGCCACGTGTCAACCATCAAAAGTTACTCATGGGTTTATAATTGTTGTCAGCAATCCAGAAGGGGTAGTGGCTTAAAGTGCTAATGAAGAACTTGGTTGAAGGTCTGTTAACACCTCTGTTTGGAAGGCAATCTGCAAAAAATCACCTGATAGAGCAGGCTCAGAACTTCATCAAGAGTGCCTTCAATGGGACACTTGAAACTGTTGTTTGTTAAAAGTATAAAGAATTCTGTTTTCTATGACTTCCTCAAAAAGCTCATGAACTGTCAATAACTGAAGAAGGAACGAGCAAAACAAGCTGACAAGTGACTTATTTTTGCCTGTTTGTGGGTCAGGAGTTTGATTTCCATGGATGTTAAACTTAAGGAAAGCATAGAGAGACAAAGTTTTTCATGCTGGATCTGCTGACACCTCACTTCTGTGGAATAAAACATCTTTCTGATGGCTGTCCACAGGATTGCCCAAGGAAAAGGTTAATAGATGAGAGATAAAAATTCCAAAGGGAAAAAGAGTAAAGCAGCATTTTTGAATAGGAGATTCACTGTAGGCTGAAGAATATGGCATTGTTCTTTCCTCTTGTTTAGACTGCTGTTAAATTCAAAGGTTCTGTATTTGTTTTCCCAGCTAATTCTATCCCTCAAAGCTATGGCTTCTTGAAGTCACCTTAAAGACTAATTTTCGATCTTAGGTAAACCATACTCATAAAGAGTAATTTTCCTACAGTTGCTTTTAATCATGGTGATAGTTCTGATGCTGTAACATTTTGACCTTAGGGATGCTTTGCTCTTCATTAATTTGGATGGACACTATGCCGGTCTGACCCAAAGTTTTGGGGTTGTGATCACTGATTCTGATTAAATGTAACCCCAGAAGTAGCACATCTGAGACATTTTTACAGATTTTATGTTGTAAAGTAAACTCTTGATACTGGTTTGGTTTTTGTTGGGGTTTTTTTTCCCCTCTTTGCTCAGTAATTGTCATTTTTTTATAAACAGGCTGAGGAACTTTCATAGCATTCAGACCTTGTTTTTCTCTGGCAGAAGTGGCTTCTAAGAGAAATATTGTCACTGAGCTGTAGTTGTCACTTGTGCCAATGCACACATACACTCCCTTTCCACATTGTTTCATGTGACTTTTAAAGTTCAAAAGCTCTCCAGTTCCTTAGAAAAATCCTACTTGATATAAAAGCAGTAGGTGCCTACTTTCTCTTTATTTCTTGAATGAGGTAAGTTGGTTACACTAAGACAATTCAAATATACTTTATGTGAAATTGAAGTAAGCCAAGCATGATTTTATGGATGAAAGCTTGTTACTCAGCAAACATAATATGATAAACTAACAGCCACTCCACTGTGCTTTCAAGTGTTTTGATATATACCTCCTACAGGTTTTTAAACATGAAAAATTGCTATATAGGAAGTTAACTGGCTTGGAAAATTAAAATCAAGGTCTATATTTTAACATAACTGATGTATTCCGTAAAGAAGGGGGTTTTTTGCATAAAACTTGCCTCAAACCCTGGTGTTCCTGCATGAGCAGCAAAGCTGTGAGTCCATATTCACTCACAGAAATACCTAATTCTTTGCAAGGTAGACATCCATTATTTTTATGTCTTGACACTTAGGCATATTTCCATCCTAAGCCCCACTATAAAGCCTTTTTCTGATATTTGCAAATTTAGAAACATTAAGTAAGAGAAGAGTATTTACCTCTGAATCCTGTGCTGGTGGCTTTTGTTTTACCCTTTACAGAGAAACTCCTGAGGTTAAGCTTCAGTATAATCCCAAAAACATTTTTCCAGAATATTTCCCCAAGTAATGTGTCTCGAGTGATGTTCCATGAAGTATTTCCTTCATTCCTCCTGCTTCTAATTCTTATATAGTTGTCCAAGTGTGATCATCCTCAGGAGTGGTAGAGTGAGAGAGAAACTGCCTTTTGCAACTGCAGGAGACAGGCAAATTGATTACTTTCTACTTGGGGAATCTGGTTGTGCCTGTTTGAAAGCCAGCCCTGCTGGGAGGCGGATCCCTCTGGAGTGCCCAGAGCAGGAAGTGCCTTGGAGCAGCTCCCTTTAGAAGCTGCAAGTGGAGCAGAGCCTGCCCTGGAAGCACAAGTGTAAGTGCAGGCTTTGCTGTCTTCTGCACCAAAGCATGAGGGAAAAGGAATTGAGGGTAGATGGATCTGTGCATGGGGAAAAAAAAAAGCCCCTGCAGAATAATGCATTTTACCACGGTATCTTAATAATATTTGAACTCCTTTTAGAAGTTTGTCCTAAAGTCTGAAGTGGGCAGGGGGTACAGCAGGAGATGGACCTGAGCAAAACCACTTCAGTTCCTGGGGAGCATTAGGCAGAGACAGCTGTTTGGATGTGCTGCTTCTCCAGATACAGCACCTCAGCCATATTTTTGGAATGCAGTCAGTATTGCTGCAGAGAAGATGGAAACTAATTGACCAGAAAGATAAATATGACACCTTTGAAGGTGTTAGAGGTTAAAAATCAGCTGCTGCTGCGAGCTGTGGGATGTTAGTGTCAAACTGCCACTGAGCTATGCAGCTTACCAGCATTTCTTTCTGCTTCAGCTGTGCTCTGTAGGCTGTGCAGAGCGAGAATTAGAAATAGTGCAGTTATTTAATCTTCAGGTGAGAGAGGAATAGGCCGTGGCAACAAACACTGCTCCGAAATATTTCCTTCAATTAGATCTAGATGAATTAACAGCACTGCTGAGGAATGCCTTTTAAGACTAAGGGGCAGCACAGTGGGATTTTCAGGCTGTAACCACATAGGTTATATGGGGGAGAAAAAAAGTGGGTCTAATTGTTTCCAGTTTCTTAATTACTTTCTTGAATTTCATCTCAGTTTTTCCCTGCTCTGGCTTTGGTTTCATAGCTAAATACTGAGAGGACGAGTCTTGTTCCAGCTGGTTGGTGAGAAGAAACAGTGCCAGAGTATCATAAACATATTTCAAATATGAGAGGTTCTGTGTATGCATTGAGCAGCAGTTTGGGAATCCCTGCAGTAAATCATACAAAGCACTGTAGAAGTTCTTTCTTTAAGAAGTGGGAACTGATTATCATGGAAGGGCAGGAAGAAGAGCACTGTGCTCTTCCTAGCTCTGCAGGCCAAGCCAGCAAAGTTTGGATTATCAGTAGAACGTGGGGATTTTTATCCCCAGGATGATGACACATAAGTGAATGGTTTGGACCACAAGTGGTTAAGAACGATGAAGATTGAGAGAGACTGGACATTTGAGAAGCTGCTCCTCTATGGTCTCCTTCATAAACAAATTCTTCTTGAAAAGGAAGATGAAAGATTAGATAATGAATCATAGCTCATGAGGGTAATGGTGACAAGGAATGTGGGTTTTTGAGCTGTAGATGCAACACAGCTTTTTTTTCTAATGGTTTTGAAGCTAAAAAATCTCTTGGGAGTAAAATAATTAAGAATTGAAGCTCTCTTACTGGGATTCTGGAGAATAGGGAAGAATAAAGTCTTAGATTAAATTAAAGTGCTGACAAGTTCTGCTAACTATGGTATGAATTTTTACCACTGTTCCTTCCCAGCAAGGAGTTAACATAAATAAAAAGTACAAGCTTTGGTCTAATATTCCCTAAAAGCCATTTGAGTTAATGATAATGACTTGGGATTTCAGGAGGAGAAGACTATGATGTTTGTTTCCAAAACCTTCTGCCACTGAGCTGATGGAAGCCAAATATTTGTCTTCTTACCCACAAAATTGAATCAGAGGTCTCATGGCATTGAAATGTTGCTAAATTTGAGAGCAACATTATTTCAGTGGAATTCCTTTATTAGAGAGGAGCAAGTACAAATTTCCTATTTTCTAATGCTGTGCAGCTCTTAGCTTGGATTATTACTGTTGTAGAAAGAGGAAAATAAGGTTGGATAGTATGTTTCTACTCCTAAATGAATGTCTGTCTTCTAGAGTCCTGTTTCCTACCATAAATAAGTGACAAGACAATGATCTTCATCTCACAGAATACTTCTTTTGTAAGCTTTGTGGGGTTTTTTTTTGCTTTCCTCTATTTAATAAAATACAGGTTTTACAGCCATTCATGCAAGTTCCTCCCTCTACAGTTTTACTTAAGAAGAGCAAGTTCAAAACATTGTTTGGCATTAGAGAGAAATGCTGGGTAGCAGGCAGAGCTGAGGTGATCCTGAAGCACTTCTACACAGGGAAATGTTCACGATTTGGGAACCTGCAAAGCTGTAAACTTTCATCTAGAGACTCCAACAGATTGTCCTGTTTTGCTTTAGATGTAAAACAAGATGATCTTTTATGTCCATTTTCTTAACTGTAAATACGATTGCTTTCTCTAGAAATAATTATTAAATTATTACTAAACACCTTAGTGATTATCTAATGTTAGTATCTGCTGGAAATGGTGCAGAGCCTAACATGCTTATTAAGTAGAAAAAATAATTAATTAAAGCTGAATCAAGGCATTTTATCTTTTCTTTCTCACTCTTTTTCTTCTCCCTACTTTTGTCACAAACTGATCTTTGGAGATGTGAGAGTCTCTCTTGTGTCAGGATGCTGAGTGTTTCTTCTGATCTTCCCTTTAGGCTGGCAAATAAGCAGGACAGAGAAGGAGCTCTGTCAGAAGCAGATGTAATTGAGTCCTTATCTCTGGAAAAGCTGGTTAACGAACACAAGTGTCTCTGTCAAATTGTAAGTAGATTTTAAGATGCCTAATTTTCTCATATCTGTGTAAAGCTTCCATTGAGGTGGAAAATTGTGCTACATTGTATAAAACTGAAATTTAGATGTAGTATTCACTGTCATGTTAAGAAAGAATCCGGCAGGAAATCATTGTGGGGGGAGCCAAAAGAAGAAATCTTTACGAAAGCTACTTAATATTGGTCAATATTTAAGATAATTTATCCAAATCAGTAGTCCCTGAAGTTTTTCTTCAGGCTTTTGTTTTAATCTACCAGTGTCTTAGGTAGGGCTTTACTTCCACAATCTTTTTCTGACAGCAATAAGAAACATTTTGAAAGATAATGAGACTTATGCTGTTATTAACCAAAATAAGCAGGCAGTTTTGCAAAACCATTTTAGGTGGTATTTGGGGTTTAAAATTTTTAAATAATTTTAATTGATTAGGGGGAGTTGCAATACTGCAACTTTGCATTATTTTCTCTAGGAAGCTGAGTTATAGCAAGGCATAACTCTGTTTATTATGTCATGATTCTCTGAGTGCGTTCCTTCAGTTAGTGCACTTTGCACTATGCACATGTAGCAATCATAAAAATCAAAATTGCAAGTTCATCCTTGTTTTTTTCCCAGGAACTTGGGTGCTAAAAAATTTTTCTTGAAAAATATTATCAGTAAAAAAAGACCTGAAAGATACTAGTGTATTCCAATACTTCTGAATTGCTTAATTTCTGACATGTGCCAGTAAAATGCTGTTCTTGTTCATTATTTATATCTTGAGTGTAATTAGGAAAGAAACCAGATCACACACTCTTCAGACTCTTTCATACTCAAATGGGCACCTTCTTTACCAGGCTCTTGAAAGATAAACATGGTCCCAAATTCCTTCAGTAGGATGATTCCTGGGGTCAATTTAAACAGAAGCATTGTGAAACAAGATAGAAGGAAACAAAATAGGCAGGGACCAAAAAACTTTTTATTTCTTCTTATCTTTTAGTTGTTTTCCACTGGATCTTTAAATTTCCCCACAAAGTATTAAAGCAAATGGAAGGAGTAATTTGTCTTGCTGTTGGATGGTGTCAGTGAGAATGACCTTCCTCTCTTTCTTATTTCATATGTCTGTACATTCCATATTTCTACATTTTCATATTTTATAACTGAACTGCAGCAACAATAGTCTCGGTGCAAACTGAGAAGAACATTGCCCCAGTGCTGGCTGGTGTTTTATCTTAGTTTTCTCTGAGAAACAAGTTCTATGCATCTTCTATACATTCCTTCCTTGTAGGTTCTTCTGGAAGTGTTCCATAGTGACAAGCACTCATATTTGAACCTTAATTTAAACATAACTGGTCAGAATTTCTTTTTCTGTTGTAAATTGTACATTCCATATCTGACTGTGGTATCATTTAAATGCTTGTCAGATGAAGAGAGAGCACTGAGAGTTTTTCAGTGTTGTTATGTTGATACTGGAGAGTTGGTCTTTTTAAATCTTTATTCATAAACACAAACCCTGAACAAGATCAGTATGAAATACAATCTCTACATGTCAAACACATAGCTGGATCTATTCAACTGTTATTCAGGGAATGTTTTAAAAGACACATACAGTGCTCCAAAACATTCTGGAAAGCAGTTCTCAAGAGATCTTGAGAGAACATCTTTTCCATGTTCCAAGCTTGAATCGAGCCCTGTCTCTTTTGTCCCAATTAAAGCCCATTGTCCTTGTCTTCCTGACATGGAAAATGAAGAGGAAATTATTCTTTTCCTATTTGCAGTTTCACCTTATGTTTTTGAAGGCTATTATCCTATCTCCCTGAAGTGTTTTAATCTCAAGAGAACCACTCTTCATCTTTTAATGTTTTCTTACCAGATGTGTTTTCATAACTTTTTTCATAAATATTTTCTCAATGGGGTTTGCACTTCTCTTACATCAGATTTGTTTGGATCATGTTTTGCTCCCTTGCTGCTGAGAGTATAATGACAAAAAGTTTTACTCCAGTCGAGGTGCAATGCCTGTTCTGATGTAAAAAAATTGAATTGGTTTGACAACTTTTCTGACAAATTCACAGGAGATTTTATTTATCCCCGAGGTGCTTATGAACATGTTGATTTTTTTTTCATGAACTGAAGCAAAGCTGATTCTCTTTCATCTCAGATTTTTCCATTTTGATTGATAAATATAGCATGGACTATTTATAACCCATATTTCTCAGGGTTTTACAAGCTTCACAGTAAACACTAACTGCTCAGCTGATTTCTTGTTTCCAGTTAAGGAATGTGGTCTGAACCGCAAATATTTTATCCCTCCTTCTCTGTGTATTTACAGGAACCTTGCTCAGCGATCATGGGCTGTGGGAAAAAAATTGATAAATCAATAAAAAAGGGGTTATTTTGGCTTCTCCATATCATAGCAAAAGATTTTGATGCCTTAAATGAGCGCATCCAGAGGGACACTACAGAGCAAAAAGCACTGGAGGAACAGAAGAAACTGGAACGAGCTGAGCGAGTCAGGAGGATACGGGAAGAGAGGTATTTGCTCTGTGATTCCTGCTCCATCCCTTCCTCCCTGCTCTAAGATGTTTGGCTCATTCCTGTGCATACAAGTCAAGAGTCTTTCTTGAAGTTTTTGCCTCTTCATCCCCTTCATTTGATCTGCTGCATGCTGGAAATGTACTGTGAATGAGAATTGCAAGGTAGTTGTGGGATAAATTTGGCCTTACTACTCCAACTTCACAAAAGGCTGACCTAAAAAATAATTCCTGTGATTTAATCTGAAGTTACCTTCAGGTGTGTTCTAAAATAAACTATTAAGTTAGACTCTGTAACCCATATGTGAATATCAAAGACTAGATATGAAAGTTTATTCAACACTATGCTTAATAAACTTCAGGATATCCAGCAGCTGAGGCATGAAGGAACTAAAGATGATGCAGTGAGGGGAAGCAGGACAAGGGATTTATTATTCCCCTTCAAAGCCCTTTCTGGTCTTGAGCAGCCTGCTGTGGTTCCTGTGAAGGACTGATGTGAATCATTTTACTGGGGCATTCTTAAAATATTTGCTGAGCACCCCTGTCCTCTGCTCTGTGTTATATAGCCAGAGAATTTTGAGTCTCAGCTACTGTGAGAAGTAGCTGGGAAGTGTCTTGGACTATGCTCTGTCTGGTTTGGTTTAAATCAGCAAGTAAATTATTAAGTACATTTTGAATTGCTAAAACCTAGCATGGTCTTCATATGTAGTTCACAAATTTATAAAAAAATTTATTTTGCTCTTAATCTGCCTCATGGCTCTGCACACACAAAACCTCCTGACCACATTGCATTGTGTAGTGTTTGTGCCACACAGAGAAGTGTAGTGGGGAGGACTCACATTATTCTCTTTAAAATTTATGGCTTTTTCATAATTCTTTATTCATTCTGCCTCTTTCCCCTCCTCCTGTCCAAAAAAACCACCCCCAAAACCAAACACCAAAACCACTGAAACAACATAAACATTGCCAAAGGGAAAAAGAAGAAGGAAATGCACCTGAGGAGGAAGACCCTGAGCCTGGGAAATGTGGAAACCCTTTCCAGCCTATATCTGCTGTAATCTCTGAGGTAGGAGAATATGTGGAAATCTGGATCTGTTTAGAACTACCACTAAAAAAACATCTGAGAGGTAATGAGAAGAATGGTCATTTAAAAGAATTGTTCTAAGTCTGTCTGCACAGCACTTTTTAAATGCTTATTTTAATTTCGGCAGCCTTGTTTTGTGTGCATTGAATCAATGTTTTCGTGATAAGAAAACCCCTATTATTGATTGGGGAACAAAAGTTTTGTAGACACAGTGAAATGAATGTAAACACATGACTGAAAACATTTCCTAATTAAACTCTTGGGGATTCAGAAGTGGAAAATATTCAAGGTCTATTAGTTTGTTCTAAAGTGTTTTAGTGATGTGGTGAGTCATATCAAATCTCCCTGACTTCTTCACCTATGCAGATTTGTGAACATAACCTCTTTCCAGTTGAAAACAGCCTATTGAGGATTTTTATTAATTTTAAAATACAAAAATCACATTCGTATATTAAAGTTTCCTTAACCTGCGTTTCTGAGTTCATATTTTTTTATTCAGTTGCCTAGAGATAACACAATCTAAAGAAACACGTAAACTTTTCCAGCAAGTAATTCAAACATTTGCTTTTCCCCAAGACAAAAGCACCCATATCCACAAAACATGTCAAGGCAGCTACGTGCACAGTAATCCATTTAGTAATAACATCAAAAGCAAGAAAATAAAGGTGCAGCTGTGAATATTGCAGAGATGGTGATTTAGTGATACAGATTTGTGAAGCAGCCTGTCACTGAGGTTGTATGACACAACAGGTATTTATCCAAACTGGGATAGTGTTTTCTGGAGGCTTAGGCTCTGTGCATCTGTATTTTTTTTAGCACACTAAAAAAAAATTAATTCAGGAGGAAGAAAGTAGAGGGTTGTTTTGTTTATTTTAATAGGACCAAAAATAAAACAAGAAAACTGGCAATAAATCTAAAGATCTTTTTGTTGTTAATTTCCCCTCCCTTCCTCTGGACAGGATATTGGAAATTTAATTTCTTCATCTATTTGAAAATAATTCTATGCTATATATAGGACATAAAAATGTCTTAGGAATATTTTCATTTTTTAAGAACATTCCTGTTGTGTTAGTCAGTTTACAGCACTAGAAATAATTTTTTAAAAAATCTTGTCCTTTTGGTAGAATGAAAAACAGCTGGAAAAGGAAAAGAAGAGGCAGAAGCTGGAGACTGAAAAGGCTACAATAGTCTTGAAATCCCAGCCAGAGCAGGACCACTTATCCAGAAGCAGTAGCCAAAACACAAATGACAGCAGGCTGGAAAGGTGCAACTCTACAACTGCCCAGCTTTTGCAGCATGCAGAAGAGAGTGACCAACAAGCCTCAGAATGCCTTGACTCAGGTAAAGCTGCTGCCTTTTAATGTCATTTCATGGGATTTTTCACATGCTTCTTCCTTCTGTCCACGTTATTTGTCGTTGTACCACACATCAATGTCATCTATTGAAAACACTTTGCTTTCACTTTGCTAAAACGTACGACATAGAGACCTAGAATCTTTGCATGTTTTTGCAGGAGCAATATGATCAAATTTAGAATATACTGATAGATAAGTTAGGTGTATACATATAATGTGCTTTGATAGCATACTTAATATCTGAGAGATAATAAGTTGTGCAGCTGTAAATAGAGAGCAAAAATTCTATTTTGCAGAGTTTTTGTCATCAATAATCGCTTTCAAAATGTATCTGCATTCAGGCAAGAGCATTTCTACTTAAATACAGGGGTGGTAAGAACACAGAAATTCATTGTTTAAGCAGAACATTTTGTATTATCTATGTGTAACATTTTAAATATATTTTAGGCAAAATATTTTAAAGGTAAGTTAAAAGTACCTTCTAAGAAGAAATAGTAATATTCAGCAACTGAATTAATGTAAAAGAGAATAAGTGCTTCAAAATCCAGGAATAGGTTATATAAGTTGAATTTCTTCATGGAAATGTAGAATTCATATACATTTTATGCCCACAGTTTATTTTCTGTAGCAAAATGTTGTATGACTTACTTTTCCCATAATTTTGTGTCTAAGTTTGGGCTGAAAACTCTGCTGTATCTCCCCAATGATTGTATTAGAATCTGATCTAGAATATTACCTGAATATAACTGTAGGATATGTGATGTTTTATTTCTGTTTGCTGTAGATAACAGTAAGAAAAAAAGTAAAAAACCAAAATTAAAAAGGGGCCACAGAGTAGAACCTGTTAATGCAGAGGACTCTCTTCCCAAGAATCCTACACCACCACCAGCTCTTCCACCAGGTAACTGTAAAAACAATAACTGATGTCTCAATTTGTGGTTGGTAATCCTTTAAAAGTCTCACTTGTGAATGATGAAACTGGGCTGGTCTTCATACAGAGAGGAGCTACTAAACCTTCCTCTCTAGAAAATATTTGATGCAGGTTCCCACTTCATGATAGGAACTTCCAGCAGTATTGATTTGGCCTATTCCATGGGGGAAGACATTATTTTCCCAAAACAAGAGCCAGAAACTTGATTACTCACTGAAGTGATTAAAAATACCAAAGTTTTTTAAGGTAAATCGGTTTATTTTTGAAGTGTTTCATCATTCTTCACTGGATGCAACAGAGTGCATAGCTTGGGCATTTCTAATTGCTTTGATTTCTCCCAGAGAGATGTGGCTTCTGTACAGCTGAGAATAATCCAGTGCAGTCATGGAATGCTCTGACAGTCTTTGTTTTCCTTTAGTTGGATGGGGAACTCCCAAACTTAATAGACTTCGAAAACTTGAGCCTCTTGGTGAAACACATCATCCTGGTAATTGAAAGTATTTGGGGTTTTGTACCTTTTTAAACCATTCTCCATTGTCCATTCACTTCTACATTCACTTCATTCTTTGTCTATTTTTCATTACTAAATTCCAGTTTTCATTGACCAACAGCTTTCCCTTTTGCTTAGTAGAAAGCATCTTTTTGATTTTTCAAGTCTGATTTTTTTATTAGGAAAAAGAATGAGTTCTCTTGAATTCCCTTACAAAGTTTAAAATGGCATGGGATATCAGAAGTTATGAATGAACTGAAGTTATTTGCACATAAAAAGTAGAAAATGACACATTACAAAGAGTAATGAGGCGAGTTACTTTAAGAGTCCAAATATACTGCATTTAAAATGAAAATTTGTAATTTAATATCAAGGTGTAGTAGGCAGAGTCTTGATTTCTTGCTTCAATAATGACTATTTTCTATTTTTGGAAGATCATGGAAGACTATTTTTCGTATGCTGATACTGCGTTTTTTCCTGAGTTTGAAATGATAGCTTCTTCTCTTTTCTTACTTTTTTTTTTTTTCAAATTTTGAAAAGTGAATTTGGGACATCTGAAATGCGAGAAGAAGGAGTTTTTCTGCCAAAGAATCAAAAGATACCTGAAGGGGAAATAAAATTTTTAAACCCAAAATATTTATTTCTCACAGGAATGAAATTCATGTGCTTAAAATGTGATTTGTAATCTTAATAATAAACCCATCTTGCTCTTTTTTTTGAAGGCAAATAGAGAGAAGGCGGCAAGAAAGGAAAGCCAGATGAAGAGGTAGGGAGGGGAAGAAAAGGAACTCAATTTTTATCTGTGCCTAAGGGAGGTTTTGCATTCTATAGGAAGAGCATGGGTGGGACAAAGAGGAAAAAAACCTGCTCAATCTAGGTGTTAATTTGTAAAATAAATACAATCATGAAATAATTTTGGAACTTAACAATGGCAAATATGTGGATAGGGAAGTGATCTCTTGACCAGAGGTACAAGAGCAAACTTGGAGTACTCAGAATTTGCAGCTGAATTCAAGGGATTCCCTGCTCCTTGTGAGATTTATTCTTTTTTTCAGGGATTTTGAACAACTCATAAGATTCACACTTGCAAATCGTAGCAAGAAAACATCTATTAGGAAAGCACTATTTATAAATGAAAAAAGCTCTTCACATACATAGCCCAGCACTGTCAAACCTTAGTTAGGGCCTGATTTCCAAGAGCATAATTTATTTATTTTGCTTAAAGCAGCTGTGGGGTTTTTAACTTTGTCAATTTGAGGTCCATAGAATCAGAGAATTACTGAGATTAAGGGAGAGGACCCTTAAGATCACTGAGTTCCACTGTTAACCCAGCACTGCCAGGTCTATCTTGCACTGATTTAATTTCCCATCTGGCCTTGCCCATTTTCTCCCACACAACAGTGTTTTTCAATGAATTCTTTTATATTTTGCACACTGAGAACCTGCTCCTGACTGGAAACTCAGAGTTTCCCTAAGACCAGTGGAGCCTACCTTTGATTCTTTTTTACAATAATCCCTGAATTGCATCTTTCTGAAAATCAATTTCTTCTTGCTTGTCCCTTCAGCAGAGAAATAAATCAGTGTTGATTTTTTTTTCTTTCCCCCAGCTTTGCCCAAAATTCAAAGATGGGTTTAAAAGCTTTTTCAGACATTCAAACTTTGTAATTACACACTTATATTTGCTAAAGACTGCCATTTTTCCAGTCATGCTAAGAATTTGGGCACAACACGAGGTGATGAGTGTCTGTTTATTGTGGATCCATCTCCAAGAATGACAAGCCTCTTTCATGATAGAAGGTAAAATTCTCTGCCAGTCCTAAAGTGCTCTGCCAGACCTCAAAAAACTGGTGAATAAAACCATCCATTGGACAGGTTTTCATTGACCTTACAATCATTTGTTGCAGTTTTCTTGCTGCTGCAGCTAGTACTATTGAAGTCAAAATATTTACAACAATAATATAAAAGTGTTCTCATTTTGCTGATTAAATGTAAGGATAATTAAAATCTTGACCCTAAGACAGGTCCACATGAGCAGTGGAATCCAGTTTGTTTGCTTTTGTTGATCTTAGCTCAAGAATGCACTTTTAACAGAAGTTACTGCATCTGTAGAACAAGTGGGATATATTCTTCCTGGGAAGTGATGATTTATTAAAGCTGAATTTTGTGTTGGCAGGCCATCAAGGCTTTGTTGTGGAAGAGGTGGTCTGTATAAACAAAACTGAGATTTGAATACTTCAAAAAGCTGCTTTTATTTTTTTCTTGATTTCTACCTGTTTCCTCTTACCATCTTCCATATTATTTTACTTGTGAAGTGCTTTGCATGTCCCAGTCTGCATGGGTTTTTCATTTTACATCTATTACAAATGTTTGAGAACACTTGTTATTCTCTTCTGATGTGCTTACTAACTTCATCTCGTACAATTTTACCACTTAAAATTCCTTTCTTGATGAAAGGAAATGTTGCAGTTTTATCGAAAAAATCTGAAATAGTTCTTTTAGGAAGTTATTATAGGTTGCAAGATAAACGCCTTGCATAAATGGTTCCAAAATTTTGGATTTTGCACAGTATTGCTGTCATTTAAAACTACATTGCGATGCAGCTTTGACTACAGCAACATACAAATTTCAGTGCTTCATTTCTCCAGTTGTTATTTGCACACTTTGGATTTCTCCTTTCCTATTCTTAGGGATATTTAGAGATCCCCTTTGGGCGTGATCTTGCAAATGCTGATGTATGTATAACAAAATGTAATTAAACCCTCGTTTAGCCAACCCATCTCTAGACATTAATTAGCACTAGGTTTGAAAGTTGCTTGGAGGAATTAGCTCTAAACTCATAGAATACCTGGCTTTCATTAAGGAAGCAGGAATTTAGGAAACATTCTTTGAGCCAGGAAGGTGGTAGGTGACAGACTGATGTGTTTTTCTGCTCTGGAATTTCTTCCACAGATTTCTATGGAAAGCCTCTGCCCCCGCTGACTCTACGCCAAAGACCCAACAGTGATACCCATGATGTCATTGCTTAACAGGAGCACAAAGAGAGTTTTAAAAACCATAATTTTTAAATCCTATCATTTTTTTTACCCTCTAAGGAAAATTTTTAAAGTGACATTTTATCAGCATGTGACAACTAAACATGGAGTTCATCCTGTTGTCCTTAGGTGGTCAGACTTTATCATTTACTTTTCACATCACCAGCTCTTCTTCAGGATTTATTTGGTTTACCTGTGAAAAGACATGGCTGTAAACCTGAAGAAAAACACCTTCAAGATCCCATAATACTGGATTGTACATTCCCACCAAGACCTTTCTCCAGGTGCTGTGCAGGTGTTGGTATTTTTTCAGGGAATAAATGATTCTAAAGCATTTTGTAAGATTCCTGTATGATAGGGTGAATATAGAAAGGTTAAACTAATATTGAATATATTTTTCTACCTTTTTATAAAATGAGTTGAAAGTTTGAGTGGAGCTGTGTACCTCTTACCAACAAAATGATATCTAGGGAGCATTAGAAAGGTGATAGTCAAGTGCATAAAAATAAAGTGTGTTTTACTCTTATATTTCTCTTACAGTACCAATACCTTTTCTTAGGTATTACATGACATATTTCATATTCCTGGCAATCTGAAGCAGGGGGTAAGATAGAAAAATCTAAAATAAATACATTTTATACAAAATAATGCTATTTGAACTGTCTGGAAGTTTTCTTAACTGTTGTTTTCTTTGTTTTATTAACTGATTTTGACATAGGTAATAAATTCTGTTAAAAAAAGAGAGAGTTGAATACTGTATTGTCTACTACAACAAACGAGAAAATTGCACATAGTGGGAAATTTGCACTAATTAAATCATCGATTTTGATGGGAAACTGAATCAACCGGTATGCAGATGACCTCCCACAGTTTTTAATCTCAATAATACTAAAATACCATCTTGCAAACTAAAGAAACCCTGAGTTTTTTAGGATTTATATAACACTTCCATATAATGTGTTGAAAATCACATACAAGTGATACCTAAACAAGGGTTACCATTTGTTATATTCCTGTTTAAATGTTTTACTGTTACATTGCACACAACCAGTGGTGTATTTGTAAAGGTTCATTGTGCTGCCACTTAATGACAGACAGGATGAAGCCCCCGTTCCCAGGGGCTTTTTGGAGAAGCAGTCTTTGATAATTTTCTAGGATGCTCTGTCTTCAATAACGTGGTTTTACCAAAGGAGTTTAGATGTTAAAACAATGTGGTGTATTATGTGTTCAGCACTTTGGTATTGGAAGTCTTTGCCATATGCCCCTTGCAGCAAGGAGTTGCACAAATATCTGCCATATTAAGATGAAATAATTAAGATTTTTAAAGAGTACGGTGGAATCAGTCTTACGGATACTAAGTTTGGAATAGGTGGAGAGGTTTATTCCTCTGAGTTTGCTAGTTTAGAGAAAGGATGAAACAATTTCTGTGTTACTACCAGCACGAGAATATTTTTGTTGTATTCTAATACTGTAACATGATTCAGTTGAATTATTCTCAGGATTTGGTCATTTTCCCTTCAGACAACACAATACTAAGTGGAGGAGAGGTTGCACAAAAATGTATATGTGGAATCTCAACCTTACTATCATTAGCTCTGTTACCACTTAAGTTTTTTGCTTAAAGGCACTACTTTTGCAGACTTATTTTTTTACAGCTTCAATTTCTAGAAATGTATTATCCTTTTGTTTTCCCTCTTCCCTAAAATAAATTAATGGAAGTCTTTATTAAAAGCAAAGCTAAATCCTGCTGTGGTAACAAAATTTGAGAAACTAAAATGTTGATGCTTATATATGAACTGTGTGTTGTGTGTGTGAACATATGTATAAATTTTGATTTTTGCTTTTAAAATAAATGTTACCAGTATGTGACCAAAGTACTGAAAAACATTTTATAAGTTTTTTTTTTATTAATATGCTTTGTAATTATTTACTATGCTGGGTTTTTTTCAGTAATTTATACTGCCATGACTTTTTATTTGCTCAAGATGACATTTATGTATAGAATAAAACTAATGCAAAGCATCAACATGTTTCCTGTATTACCATAAATTTACAATTTTTTGGAAGTAAATATAGATATAAATATTTAAGGGCTGCAAGTCTCACTTTGTTAAAATGTATGACATAGAGACCTAGAATCTTTGCATGTTTTTGCAGGAGCAATATGATCAAATTTAGAATATACTGATAGATAAGTTAGGTGTATACATATAATGTGCTTTGATAGCATACTTAATATCTGAGAGATAATAAGTTGTGCAGCTGTAAATAGAGAGCAAAAATTGTATTTTGCAGACTTATTGTCATCAATAACCACTTTCAAAACGTATCTGCATTCAGGCAAGAGTATTTTTACTTAAATACAGGAGTGGTAAGAACACAGAAATTCATTATTTAAGCAGAACTTTTTGTATTATCTATGTGTAACGTTTTAAATATATTTTAGGCAAAATATTTTAAAGGTAAGTTAAATGTTATCTTCTAAGAAGAAATAGTAATATTCATGAACTGAGTTAATGTCAAAGAGAATCAGTGCTTCAAAATAAGTTGTTCAGGTTGTCTTCCCTTTTAGTTACAGCCTAGAATCCACAGAAAGACCTTACTCATCGATTTAAAGGTTTTTAAATCAAAATTATTAAAAACAGGCATATTTGGTATCCATTAGGTCTCTAGTGTGAGATTGGAAAGGACTGATGGACCATAACAAAATAAGCAGCACAGATTTTTTTCTTCCCTTTTAAATAAGATTCAAGCAGTAATTTTTCAGTAATATTTTCCAGTATCTTAGTGGAAAGTTTAGTGCTGTAACTGCAGGATGCTACCGAATAACTTTGCCATCATGTTGGCTTCCTGGCTTCTGGAATTCATTCAGTTTGAAATCCTTTACTATTTTGAGTAAAACATACCCATCCATATTCCAATAGATGCATTTGTAAATGGAATAAATAATGGAGCCTATTGTAAATGTAATTTGAGACAAGTTTATCTGCAGCAGCACATGAGAGAGATACAAGTTGCAGTTGGAATTTTACTGTTTGCAGTTTGGCTCTGATGGTGGTGTTGGAGATGAGCTGATTAACTGGAGTCCTTTCTCTGCTTCTGGTGCAAATCTGGTTTCAGACACAGTAACACCGATGGCACCATCTGCCATATAGTGGAATATAAGCACAGATTTAGAGGAAGGTTACTCATTCAGCACACCTTTATGTTTTATTGGTAAGTAAAATTCAATTATTGTATATATTTTCTTGTTTGGTACTGGCTTTGGCAGAATTACAACACAGAGAACTACTTTTTATACCAGTTTTGTTCTCTACCAGTTGGTAAAACTCGTTTATCAAAAAGCCTTTTAGGTTTCTTTCACGTTTGAGATGTAGGTCGTCTCCATTTTGCCTCCAGGCCCTTTGCCACAACCCTGATTGAAGCATTTTAAATAAGCTTTGAAGCGTGATACTAATCTGTATGAGGTGAGCAGAAATGCTCTTAGTCTTCATTAGCTGGTGCCTGAAACTCAAATATTTATCTATACGATAGCCTTTACCTTTGCACCCCTTTCCAGTCTGGATTTCAGAGGCTGGGTTCAGCCTGCAGAAGCTTTAATTAAAACTATTCTTAAACAAGTTTGATGCTTCCACAGGGCTTGCTCTTAGCGAGAGAGTTGGCAAATGCTGATGGACACAAAAGGGAGGGTACGTGGGGATTTGTTTTGTTTTGCTAGGACACAATGACTGCAGCAGGAGCTGGCCACCAGAGCAGGATGCCCTTCCTTGGAGGAGCGGTTTGCAGGTCCCAGCCGCGGCCGTGTTCAAAGCCAGGCTGGAGGGGGGCTTGAGCATCCTCTAGGGCGTTGTGTCCCCACCCCTGGCCCAGGGGGTTGGAACCAGCTGATCTTTAAGGTCCGTTCCAACCCCTTAAGCTTCCGTGGTGCTGTGGAAAACTCTCATTCCCAGCCGTGCACCTCGGGAGCGGCAGGAACGCG
>VZRO01000439.1:28202-115099 GCA_013397915.1 Daphoenositta chrysoptera | reverse complement strand
CGCTTCCTGCGCGGGCCGAGTGAGCGCTGCAGGGAGAGAGCCCGCCCGGCCCCGCCTGCGCTCCCCGCCTCCCTCCTCCCCAGCCCCGCGTCCCTCCTCCCCAGCCCCGTGTCCCCCGGGCTGCCGCCCCTCCTGCGGGAAGCTGCTCCGCCACAGAGAGAGCTCCCGGCCGCCCCGGTGCCCGGAGCTCCGTCCCCGCGGTTCCCCCGCCCGCTGTCTCTGCCGCGCTGGGAGGGAGCGCCGTGGGACGGGCCTGGGCTGCTGGGTGCCCTTAGGGAGGGAAATTCACTGTTCACCTTTGGGGTTTGCTTAGAAACCAAAAGGTCTTTCCCTTCCTTTCATAGGTTAAACTCCATCAGAGCCCCAGGAACCACTGGGTTATCAGCACAGTGGATATGGAGGGATATTTATTAACAAGCCAAGAAGGGAGGAAGAGTGTATTCTAACTCCTTTGCACTCTAAAATTTCTATTACATTTTGATCGCACACAGATGCAGTCTTAATAATTGAGCATCCTGATATCACTGATACCAAGTTGATGTAATTAGTAAAATATCTTTTATTAATTCTAGTGAGAACTAGGGAGGGTTTAATTTGGCTTCACTGCTTTTCTTTTTTCTTCCTTTCTCTGAAGCTGGAAAAGAAAACAAAAGGGAAACTCCAGAAGCAGATTTGTCAGGTGGTTCTGGATCACTTTGAGAAGCAGTACACGGCAGAACTGGGAGATGCATGGAGCAGTGTCAGGTCTGTGGCTTTGGGCAGATGGGGAGGGAAGGGGAGAGGTAAGGAACTGAATTAGTAATGACACATGTGGCAAAGGCTGTCACTTAATTTGGGTCTTGATCACACGGCTGTTAAAGAGCTTCATTATTAAAAAACAAAAAGCATAGATGTATAGCATTAGTTTAATTGAATCAACTTAAAAACTCTCAGATTGGTTCAATGTTTTTCTGCTTTAGGCAGTGAATACTCCTGAGGAATACTTTTTGACATTAAATGAAAAATTACTAAGAGGAATTCAGATGGAAAAGGGGGGAAATCTAAGAAAGATTAAGAAAGACTAAGAAAGGGCTGAAAGAGCAAACTGAAATACAGACAAGCATGCTTCTATCACATGTTCCTGCTGTCTGACTGTCTTCCAGGAATATCTATTGATTAAGGTTTTACCGGCCCAATGTTTGCAGAACATAAAATGTAAAAAAGAACACTTGTAAAAATGGCATTTTAGTGTTGGCTGGAGTGAGCATTGCAAAGCTAATGTGTGTGTGATTATTTTTGTTGTTTACAACTAATGTTACAGTTACTCTTTGTCCCTAGGGAAGTACTTTATAGTTAGGAAGAGCATCATGCTTCCTCATTTATATCTCCTACATAAAATAAGAAAAATGGAGAATGTCCTGTTTCAGAAGAAATTGGTGTTTTAAACTCAATGATAAGAAAAAACAGTGGCTTGATTTCCTATTAAAATTTTTTCCTGCGTACTTTTCTAACCAAAATTATTAATTTCTGATTCCACCAGAACCAGACAATGGTGAGATTGTAAATAAAGGCTTCCTGTGCTATTTTATTTGATGAGTAATTGAATGTCTTTCCCTTTTTGCACCCTAGAGATGTGCTGACCTCGCCGTGGTGCTGGCAGCACGCCCTGCTGCTGAACAGGTTCAGCCAGTGCCCTGGCCTGGAGAGCAGCCTGGCTGAGCAGGGATATCATCCTGCCTTTCCAGCAGCTCTGCCCTACCTCCCAGCAGCCTTCAGGTGTTACATCAGGAAAACTCCTGGGAGATTCCCTGCCCAGAAACACCAGCCTGGCAAACTGAAGGAGTATTACCTGCTCAACGCTGCCTCGCTGCTGCCCGTGCTGACCTTGGAGGTGAAGGATGGGGAGGATGTTCTGGATCTCTGTGCTGCTCCAGGGGGGAAATCTGTAGCTATCCTGCAGTGTGCCTGTCCAGGTAACGGAGCCAGGTGCTGGTGGGGGAAAAAAAACCCAAACAACCATTTGTATTCCAAGTAGTTCCATACTGTTTAATAAGAGTTTTTGAAATCTGTTTGCCTAAAAGAAGATTAAAAATGCAGTACTTACTTTAACGTAGGTTACTGCAGAGTGACAGACAAAAGTGGGGTAGCTCTGTGGGTTTTTTCTGCACTGTAACTTCTCCAGAAGTTACTTAAAGCCATGTCAATTTGTTATCACAGGGATGTAAGTACTCTGCAATCTTAGAATACTCATCCCTTTTTTACTTTTCATTTTTTTCTTTTCCTCTGCTGTCTCTTTTGTCAGTGCTGTGCAAATATTACAGGTAAATTTAAGTGTCATGATGTAAAACAGAGAATAAAAAATTCAATGTTCAAGATCTGGGCAAAAGGAGAAAGTTTATGGGAAGGAATTGGTTGGAGAAGGACTTTGAGATGATCACAGTGTTTGGAAGGCAGCAGCAAGCAGCAGCTGTGCTTGGGCCAAGGAGTTAAAGCAAGCTGGGATTGCTGTTTCCAAGTTTATTTGCTGGCTTGGGTAATAGCTGTTTTGCACTGTTCACAGCACCTTATGCTCCTGCTGATGAGACCATTACTGTAACCACCTGCACCAGCTGATTACAAGTGGCTTTCCCTCCCTCTTCTAGAGGAATGAGGTGATGCTAATGAAGTAAATTAAATGGGAGTGGTCCTTTCAAAAGGTTTAGGGAAAAAGAAACAACAAATCAACACTTCTATCTTCTGGCTGCTTCTGAAGAGACAGAACTGTTGCTGAGAATGTAAAATGTGAGGAATTTGATTCTTAGTATACCTCAGTGAATGCTAAGATGGACTTTAAGATACTCAAAACGGATGTTTTATATATTTAAAAGGCATTTTAATTATAGGGGGCATGCACTTCATTCAGATAGTGGCTCAAGGAGCCCCGGAAGGCACTCACTCTTTGGATGTGGGTCATGATTAAAGTTTGTTTTACTGTGGAAGTCTATTGCTCCAGATGGATTTGCAAGGAAATATTTAGGGTTTGATCTGTAGGAGCATGTTGACATTTATTTAGGTTTATAAAAATTCAGTGGTATTCTAAAAACTGCAATAACACAGGCACATAAGGTGTAAACTCCATGGTAGTCATGGCAATGCAGTAGAACTTCTGAAATGGATCTAACTCCTTATATTTGTAAAAGCAAAACAGGAAAAAAATCATAAAGACTTCTCTTTGGGTGTTTACTTCTTTTTTTTATTTTTTTTCCCTTAATTTTCTAAGGTCGTTTTCACTGTAATGAATATGATGATTTGAGGTCAAGGTGGTTGGAACAGACAATAGAGTCCTTCATCCCAGATGCTTTGATTAACTTCATAATGGTCTCTAAACTGGATGGTAGACAGATTGGAGATCTTCAGCCTGAATTTTATGACAAGGTAACATTATTACTGGCAAAT
Organism: Daphoenositta chrysoptera; assembly: GCA_013397915.1. Lineage (NCBI taxonomy): Eukaryota > Metazoa > Chordata > Aves > Passeriformes > Daphoenositta > Daphoenositta chrysoptera. The sequence goes on along the minus strand of VZRO01000439.1, from coordinate 111,685 downwards.
TATATTTCTGCATTCTGATTCTCTTTCTTCCTTTGCTGCTCTCCTTTTAATTTTCTTTTTTTTTTTTTTCCTTGCCCCCACAAAAATACCTGACTTATCAAGGGGAACAAAGTCATGTACAGGATTTGTAGAGCCTCGGGAAACACTTTATGAAGCCTTTATAAATGAAATTTATGAACACTTTATAAATGCACTTTATTGTGCATTTATTCCTGTGTTGGGTGATGTTGCCCATTCACCCTTGGGAGTGAATTCTGAAGACATTGTGGCTGTAATCCTTGCATGATGTGTAATTAGGAAGGGGAAGGGAACAAGAGGGAGCCACTGAGGTAGAGCTTACTTTTGGAGCACTAATTTCTTACCTCCCCACCTGCTAACCCCATAAAAACATCTCAAAATAGTAATGGAATCGCTACACCCCCAAAAATGGAAAATAACAAGGGTGTTTCTTAATATTTGCAAAAGTAAATGGAATATATTTGGGCACGTGGTGTTCAAAAAGTGACCATCTTTGCTGTGATTTGTCTTATTTGTTTTTATTAATTGTTTAGGTACTGGTTGATGCTCCTTGTTCAAATGACAGAAGTTGGCTCTTCTCTGCTGACCCTCAGCAAGCTGTGCTCAGGCTCCTGCAAAGGAAGGAGTTGTCCTCTCTGCAATTCCAGCTCCTAAGGTGAGAAGTGCAGAAATTCAAAGGAACTTCCTATAATTAATAAAAATTACATGGGGGCAAGATTTGTCATGGTTTAAGAAACAAAACCAGGGTTCACCCTTTGAAAATAATAATAATGTCAGGAATATATGGTTGTGATGCTGTTTAGAATAACCAGTGGGTCTGAGATAATGGGGATGTGGAAATTTGTGTGGGTGATATCAGCAGCAAGGCCTTGGTCCTCTTAACTCAATTCATTTACAGAAATGTCCATCTGCAGGTGACTCACAACACTCTGGTATGAAATCAAAATATTTTAGGTGGACACAGCTAAAATGGGTTGAGATACATTCCATGTTGACTGCTTGTAGCACAGAAAGGCTCCCAGGGTAAAAAAGTAAAAGAATCTGAGGTTTGGGGGGGAAAGAGAAGATTGTTCATTTTTGAGAACATCTCCCCAGTAATCCAAAGCAAGGCTGTCATTTATAACTGCACAGTTTTTCTCTTGAGGGGGACAAAAAAAAAGAGTGACTTCTCAATAAAACCTTCTAAACTTGAATGTTATTTGTGCAGTAACAGTCATGCCTGAAGTCCATCTGTCAAAGTAAATTGAGGGAAAAATAACATATTATAAAAAAGAAAAACAAAGTTTTTGTGGAAAGTTCCCACTGCAGTTCAAGATAGTTTTGCATGACTTCCAGTTGAAAAAGGCTTGGCAGAATCCTGTGATTTATAACAGAAATATGAGGATCTTATTGCAGTAATGCATCATGTCATCCATTTCCTTTGAAGAAATCAATCACATTTAAAACACTGACCTGTTTCAGTTTTCCCTTTTCAATATCTGACATGGAAAATCCAATTTGTGAACCTGTAGCAAAAGGAGACATACATCATGCAGAGAAATTTTGAGAATTTGCATAAATCATTCCACGTTGTAATCCTGGAGAACTCATGACAGCAGAAACCTTGGTTTTTAAAAAAAAAATACATTCCTGTCAGCCCAAATCAAATTTAATTGAATTATTCCTAAACAGAGAGAGAACTTTATGTTGCAAATATTCTCTAGCAACAGTAATAAGAATTTGTAAAGACAAAATACCTTTGCTATAGAAATTGTAGTAAAAGAATGGTAATTTTAATTTCATTGCTCAGCATAGGTCTGAGTACTTGTGTAGATTGAGCAGTCTATTGTGATGCACACTGGATTTTTGTTTGCCTTTTAAACGAATTTGGAGCCTATCAAATAAATGATTACTTTCCAGATTTAGAGAGTATAAGCGTTATTGGGCAAAATATTTGAAGTATAGCTGCCCACTGTCTGGTTATTGTTCTTTTTACCTGATCACTTTTGAATGAATTCCCAGTTCTAAATCCATCTCAGATCCCATGTGAAAGAGGAAAAAGGAAATGATAAAGCAACATCAGAAAAGGCTGAACGGTTCATGACAGGTGCATTAGAAGTTAAATTGTGGGATGCTTCCCTATTCAAGCCTCTGTTTCATGACTAGGGTGCATAATTATAAATAATTGTAAAATTTGAGTTTGAATCCCTTCTCCAGTGCTTGCAGTAACATTCCAGAGGGCTGAGCCTCCCTGAATCCAGCTGTACTGCTTTTTCCATGAGCCAGCCCATGCAGGGCTCTGTCTGGCTCATTGATCCAGATCAGCTGGTGCTTTATGCTCCCTCGTGTTCCTGACCTTGGCTCTTGTCTGTAAACACAAACAAGTGTCAGGCTGAATCCCAGCAGGTTTGTTGAAAGACTGTAAGAAAGACATTAAAAGAGCATGGAGTGACAGGACAAGGCTTCAGACTGAGAGGGAGTGGGTTTAGAGGGGATGTTAGGAAAGAAATCTTCCCTGTGAGGGTGGGCAGGCCCTGGCACAGGGTGCCCAGAGAAGCCGTGGCTGCCCCTGGCTTGGAGCAACCTGGGATAATGGAAGGTGTCCCTACCCATGGCAGGGGTGGCATTGGATGAGCTTTAAGGTCCCTTCCAACCCAAACCATCCCGTGCTTCTGTGAAACACTCTGTGATGTGAAGGTGAAGGTTGAAGGTCCAAACATTATTTCAGTTTAGCAGGACGATTAAGTGTAAGGGTAACATAAAAATGAGATTAATCAAACTCCACTTTGCAGTTCATTTTTATTTCTTTCAAGCAACACTCGGCCTAAAATTGGAGATTCCCTCCTTCTTAATTAAGGAAATGATTCACCTGTAATCTGGTTTTATGGATCTGCATCGGGGGAAGCTGGGGACATCAAAGAGGGAAGTTAAGGAAGGAAAAGTAGGGTTTGCAATACAATGTAATTAATTAAGTACATAGAGGCTTCAAGAATGAAGATCTGGAACAAACTGATGCAACAGTCCTCCTCCTGCAGCCTGCATAAAATCTGAAATGTAAATAAGTGATATAAATGCTGAACAGCAAATGCTCTGAGCAGTGAGGGCACCACTGATTTGAAGGAAATTGAGATGGTAATGATTGCTCGTACCCAAACCAAAGCATCCCTGCTGAGTGCTCTAATCCAAGAACACACTGCAAATCTTGTTATTATTTGCAGTGTTCATGCAGAAAACAAATTGCAAAGTAAAAAAAAAAAAAAAAATAGGAATATTCATTTCCTGATGCTAAATGCTAACACAAAATGCAATGGTTCCCAAAAGCAAATTTACCAGTGTTATCAGTTCTCAGAGAGAAATTAAATTTTGGGCTAAGCTTGAATGCCCAATTACGTAGTGGTTAAACTGTTACGGATGTTGTAATTATTCTTAGACTGGTTTCTGCAGCTGAAAGGAGCTTGTGTTAGGGCTCAGCAGAAAAAAAATCCAGCAGAATACAGTTTAGAAAACTCAGCAAAGGCATTCAGACTGCTGGAACTCTTCTATACACAACATCTCTGAGTAATTAAACAGCTCTGTATTTTCACTGTGGAATTTCACTATTCAGTTGTGGAATTTTCCACAGGAGAGGAATTCTGTGCTCTTAGTTGGGCTTTTTTGTTGTTCTAGAGTGAAGACAAAAGTTGTGTTTATAAACATAAAATGAGTTATTTAGCATATGGTACCACTGTACCATTTCTGCAGTGGGGAGTAAATTGTGCTGAGAATTGCTTCACCACACTTTTCTTCAGCTCTTCCCCTGGAATCTTTCCCTTTGCTCCTCTGTAGATGCCCAGTTAATCCTCGTACTGTCCAGAACCATCTCATCAATTAGCTCCACTGGGAATTTTTGAGAACTCCAAGTGTTGGACCAACAAGTCTGCTGAGGGTTGTGTGGATGATAGTATTCTTTAGCCACTCTCTATCTTACAAAACCAGAGTATTTTGTGTGTTTGTGCTGTGCCACTCCCAAAAACACTTTTGGTTCTGTCGGAGGTTTCACGTGGTTGGTTGGAATTTCTTCACAGAGAGTGAGGGCTGTGGCCACTGCTGTGGCTCCAGGTGGTCCATCAGAGGTGATAAAATAAAGGATTTTTCATTTTAAGTATGGCAGCACCCTGTAAATAACTTATGGATCAAGCCCCTTAGGATATGTTGCAAAGCCAAATTTATTCAATGTATAAATAACTATGAATAAACAAATAAGCTTCTTAGCAGCTTTTTGGAATCACATATTTGAATTCAGACACAAATTTTGCTTTAATCCCACCTTCAGTCCTTTCTCTGTGTGTTTCACGAGCTGTGAGGATAACCACTAACCCTAAAGTTGTGCTGCAGGGTTTGTAGTGGGTTTCAAAGGTCTTTCATTCTCCCTTCTGGGCTGTCTCGTATCCTTGTTTTAACAGGATGAGTATTTCAGAAGTCACCATGCATTAGAGGAGAAACATCAATAATTCTAGCTGAATGTTTGCTCTTTGCTTTAGAATAATTTAGAATTTTTTGCTATAGATTTGTTGCTTATCAGGATTTTCAGGACCAATTTTGCCTAGGGTAGAACAGAGGGGGCTTTTTGGATTTGTGGGTTTTGGTTGTTCAGTTGAGGGGTTTTTGATGCCTATGTCTCCTTTTATTTATAATTCAATTTAGTGCTGAAAAAGGCAGTTGACTTTCATGATTCTCCTGTTACTCTGAGCTGCAACGTTGCTCCACAGGAGCAAAGTTTACTTACAGAGGAGCAGAGGGAGTGCTTGAACTGCTGTCACTGACCATCATAAAGTATTAAAAAAAATTGGTGTTTTGACACTGCAGGAGTTTCTTTATCATTTTGACCAGGTTTGAAGAAATAAAAACAAAACCTTTAACTTGCAGGTCATATTGCCACAAAGTATCTGCACTCTTGTGAGAGGCAAAAGGTAATGTGGATATATTAAGTCAATAAAAAGAATAGAATTGGCATTTTTTTATTCAGATGAGACCTTATCTTGCCTATTGAGCAGAAATACGTTGTAGTTGCCAAAAGATGGCACTGTTGAAGTGTTGTTCTAAAATTGCCCTAAAAATGTGTCATCTTCTCACTTTAATACTGAAAATGGTTGAATGATTAACATAATTAATGCTGCCCCTTCCCATAGTGTGCAACATAAACCCAAGCACAGGAGGATAGGCTGGAATTGCAGGTACTGCCTGTAGTATGAAATACATATTTTTGTGTCTGCCTGTTTTTAAAAGGATCTTGGGGACACCAAGACTTTTAGACTGAAAAAAGTCAGCCTATCATGTCTCATTTTCATTGTCAGTGGGAAAAATCCTTTTTAGGTCCTGGCTAACTACATTTTAGTTGCATGTCAGAGTTTTTCGGGTTTGGAATTGTCATGTGGCTCTAGCACGATCTTTTTCCCCCTGTGATATTAAACAGTAATGCTGTTTTGTTTACCCCAAGTTAGTAAATCTTGAGAAATAAATTTTTTTAAAAGGAGCTTTGAAATAATATATTTCTTTAAAAAGTCTTTTCCAGTACTTTTGTAATACAGGGAGTTAGGATAGATTATTGCATCTGTTGTACCTCTGAATTCCACAGTACAATATCAACCTGTAACTAGAGACACACCCTGCAAAAATATAAAGTATTTTTAAATTTTTTTTGTTAGTGCTGTAAAATCTCATTTAGAATGAGGAGGGAAGCAACCTGCATGTATTAACTTGTTTTACAGAACTTGTTGTATGAGATGGAGAGAAAAAGGCTGCAGAAAAAGTTTTCAGGACTTCTAATGTGTGTTCTGATGTATCTTCATGTGAAGCATGAAACCTTGCAGTATTAGTGCCTGTAAACAAGTAAAATTCATGACAGGAAATACATATACCTGAAATAAAATTATGAAATTAATGGTAACTAGATCTTTATTTCAGCTGAAAGTTCCAGTTCTTTAATAAACACAAATGTCATGTGTACTGCTAAAAGAAAAATAATTGCAGATTAACTACCTCTAAATAATGTGGGAGTTTTTTAATATTACAATGTGGGTGTTGTAATAAGAGGAAGGTGAAAAAATGTTTTAGCATCCTGTCTAAGCATTCTAGATTTGAAGCCCATTTTTGGGAGTCACAAAGGAGCAGGCACCGAATTCCCTCAGCTGAGCGTCGATAATTAAGATTCCCAGTGAAAGGGAAACCTTTATTCCTAGATGGTGGAATTGTAGAAAAGGACTAAGTTACACTTCATCTCCAACCTGCCTCTTGGATGTGCTTGTTTCCCACCAGTGATTACAGAGGAAGTTTTTAAAATGTATTTGAACAATTCTCTGATGACAGATTCTCTCCTGAATGAATTCTCTGTGCTGCTGATGACCAGAAGACCAAATCCCTGGCTCTGCTTGCCCAGCTCAGTGTCACCCTGTGTGACTTTGAGCCCAGCACTTCCTCACTTGGAATTTTGCAGCTCCCTGCAGGTTTTTCAGAAGCCAAGCACGGCTGAATCAGGGCTGGCAGGCGTTGACTTTGAGCACAGGCACTGGAACAACTGTTGCTGCACTTGACAAGATGGATAGATACATTGATTAACCTTGCTGCCTGAAGTAATTCTCAGATATTTTAATTCAGGTTTTAGGTTCAAAATAAAGAGAACTGCCCTGAGCAGGCTGACCTTTTTGGGTCGTGGGCCAGTGAAGAGTCACAAGCTGAGGTTTAGACACAGGGGGCTTTTGAGGTGAGATTTTCAAGTTTTCCTTCAGAGGTCTGTGCTGCTCTTTCCTCTGATGGACTCAGTTGGAGGAGCATGGTGCCCTTGAATGTGTTGTCTGGAGTAGTTGTTGCTTTCTGTATGGGAAGAAAAGGACATTTAGCAAGTGTCCAGGCTTTTAACCCTGTAACCTGTAGCTACATCTACTTTTCTGGTATATAGCTTTATCTTTTACCTTTCTCACTCTTACATGGTAAAAGAATTTTCTCTCTTCTCTAAATGCTTACTTAGTACCTGTCTTAGAAGTAGGAAAGTGGTTGCCGTTATCTGCTTCTAGGAGTAAAACTCTCAGGTCTGCTAAAAGTACATCTTAATTGTCACATTAAAGCATTTCCAAGCTCGCTGACTGCCCTCAGGGCTTGGCACTGTTGCATGCATGGAAAAGGTGTAGCTGGCAGGGGAAAGTCTGTCAAAAATGACTTATGTAGGTGGATTCTGATAAAAATGTGAAGATCAGCTCGACTTTGTGAGAGCCCATTTAGACTTCAGCTCTGTTTGAGTTCTAATGTGAAAGATAAAAAGCAAGATCTAATACATGGGGGAAAATGGTGCTTTTAAATTTCCCCAGATGGGTGTGAGGCCAAGAGACAGTGGAGTCAAAGAGACATCAGGGTCTCTTGCTGGTTTGTTGTTCATGAGACGGGAAGGTTGCCCATGCCTGCTTTGCTTTAATTTATCAGTTAATTCTGTATCTGTGGGTGCACTGTGGTTCCTCAGACAGGCCAAGAGCAGCAGCATGAGCCCTGCCCTTTTAAATGGGCAGCTGCCAGCAAGGAAAGGAGCTGCAGAGAAGTGGGGACAGTTTTTAGGCCCAGAACTGCTGCTTTTGGAGCCCTTTAAGGAGTAAATATGTGTTGGGATGCCAGGATGAATATCTGGAGGCAGGCAATTCAAATGCCTGCTGGTAAGTGCAGAATTTCAGTAGATGAGAGCTGGGAGGGATGTCAGGGTTCCACCTGCTCTGTTTGGCTCTTAAGGTGGCACTGTGCATGTTGTGCTACACCAAGCTGTGGCAGGAACATTCTCAAACATTTCTGCAGGCTTTGAAAAGCTACTCAAGGTGTGTGAGATAACCTTGTAGATTTAACTAATTAATAGGTTTAACTAATTTTCAGAGTATCCTCGAATGAGCCCCCTGGGCCCATTTAAACTGAAAATATTTAGGCTACCTAAGTGCACTGTAACCTGGTTTTGGCTATAACAGGCTGAGTTTGGAATTGCTCCCTCACTAACGCTGTATATGCTCACTCTCCATCTTTTTCCTGAAGACTGATGCAACAGAGGCATGAAACACATATTTTTTTATTAGAGCACCATCAGTTGAGAGACCTCTGTCCTTTTATACTGAGTAAAACTGGGAAATCATAGACTTCAGTAAAATATGTACATGGCTTGATGATTACCATAATCAGGACTCATAAAAGAATTGAGCAAGGTAATGTGTGTGCTGCCATGAGAAGTAGATTTGGTATAATACAGGAGTTTTCACCTGGTCTTACACTGTCTGAAGCAGCCATTTGTCCTGGTGTTCCCGAATTATTTTGGACAGGACTTTCAGAGCAGCTTTGATCTGTGATTGGCTTTGATGCTGCTTGTGCTGAAGCTTTTCTTTATTGATTCTTTTCCCAAAAAGTCCCAATTCTATTAAAAGGGCTTATCTTTTCCCACCTTAGTATTTTCTTCTTTCCTTTCTCAACTGGTTTTGGTCAGATATCACCCTTGGGATGTCCTGAGCTTGTTTCTGGAGGAATTGCTATTTCCATGGCATTGTTTTTGTTTATCTAGACTTGGAATCAGACTTCCTGCATTTGGGGGCTGCTCACCTCATCTGTTGTTTCTTTTTATTTGCTTTTCTTCTTTTTATTTGTCCCAGGATATTCTTTTCCTGGGCTGTGGGGGGTGTGTGAGCACAGTATTGTCACTAGTATCTACAAATCTGTGATTATTCAGTGTCATTTACACCATTCACCTGTTCTGATTTTCTTGGTATTAAACAAAGGAATCTTATTGAGGGAGTAGTTATATTAAATGTGGTATTTGCCTGTAGTATCTATTTGAATACCAGCTTTCAATTCAGTCTTTGAGCCAAAAATGGCTCAAAAATGTATGATTTAATGGGATTTATCTTCAGACAGTGTTTTAATAGCAAATGAACCTTTTGTGTAGTTTCCTCTCCTAAAAAAATGTAGTGGTATCAGGTTTGAAGAATGCTCCTCTGTGGTGCAAGATTTTTGATTTTTCTCCTTACTCCCGTAATTTGCTGCAGATGAATATGGCTTGCATATCTCATTTCTGTCCACTCCTAAGTTTCATTTCATGTGTCTGAATAAGGACTTGGCAGATCTGCAGATCCAGTACTGGGAAATAAGCAGTTTATCTAAACTCAGTTTCAGTGGTAAAGTGATAAAGAACCTCTGTTCCATCCATCCACTAGTTGTTGTGAAGCTTTCAGGCTTTAAGCCATGATTTTGCCTTTGTTGAGTAAAAATTTGTCAACGGGTTATTAAGTGAAGGGCACATAAACAAACAATGTATGATCCTTAGGAAATCAGGTTGAAAAGCAGTGGCTCAGTGACAGCCCAGATCCTCTTACCTTGCTAAATAAGTTGCAGAATTAGCAGGAATGTTTCTAAGATTACGGCCCAGTCATTAATTCAGGCTATTACTGCAAATGTCAGTTCTGATATTTGTTCACACAAGCACCTTGCCACGAGTCTAACTGGCCCTCTGGATGTGGGGTAGCCCATTTTGTATTGCAGTAGTTTCACAGCAGTGCTGGGCACAGGAATGCTTGATGCATATTCTGAATGGATGCTGCTTTGTACTTGTCACTGTGGTATAAAAAATACCTTCAGCTAACTGAGAATACAATAATAAATGAGAAAGCAAAATCGTATAGTGGAGGGTTTCCTGAAATGTCAATTATGTACAGTTAAGACATTTTCATCATGTTGTTTTTGTCATACTTGTTTATACTCTGGATTTATAAGTGTACACATTCTCCCTCTAGCAGTACATCCCTTTTGATGTTGATTTTTTCCCCTTTTTCCTCCCTGTTGTTCTTTGCAGGTCTGCTATTAAAGCCCTGCGTCCCGGTGGGTCCTTGGTCTATTCCACGTGCACTCTGTCCAAGGCAGAGAACAGCGATGTGATCAGTCTCATCCTGGACTCCTGCAGGAATGTCATGCCTGTGGATATAAGTGAGATGGCCAGAGGAGTTTCCCAGCAATTCACTTTCTGCAGTGGAATGCAGCAGCATGAACTGCTGGTTCTCCCAGAGAAGGGAAGGCCATGGGGTCCCATGTATGTAGCTAAATTAAAGAAAATGTCCTCCAGCTGATGCCTGCTGGTTGTTTATAAGCAATATGTGATAAATTTATATTGATTTAAATACAGTATGTGCATATGAACATGTCCAAGGCAACTGAATTTAAAATGTTGCAGTTTCCTGATAAAAAGGAAGCAAGGACTTAACTTATTTTAACTGAAAATACTGTATGTGCCTTCAGTGTGGGCTTGTGGGTCTCTGAGAAGTCATTATGAAGGCAAGGCAGCTTTGTATTGTTTTCAAGGTGGTGCTTTTAAAGGGATTTGGATTCTAGTGTTGCTTTTCCTGGTCTTAAAACTAAGAGCCAAACACGGTTAAGGGAAAAAGGGGTTTTTACCTCGATGTTTATTTAAGGATCCTTATGGTGCAGCACTTTGTCCAGGTAGAATGTGCTGAAATGCACACACACCATAGATCATGTGTACAATTTATAGGCCTTGCAAATTAGCATATTTAACAAAGGCTCCCCAATGAGAGGCTTGAATGAACCCCCCATCCCGAGGAATTCCCCCCTGGATGGGCCTATCTCAGTTTACAGGATGTTCTAGGGAAGACCTTGGTTTCTCAGGATAGCACAGGGCTTTCCAGCCTCCAGCTGCGAGGCCTCCGGGATGTTTGGTCTCCTGGCTTAGCAGAATATTGGGTCTAAGATAAGTTATCAGACTTAAGGAATTACAAGTATGTGTGCTAAAAGCACTGAGGATACATAAAAGGTATATAAAACAAAAGACAAAAAATCATGGCATCACTAGAATGGAGGCCTAATGTGGTAGAGCTTTGCACTGGTTTTTGCTTTTTGTATTTACTAACTTTGTTCTAATATGTTTTTAAATAAATCATTTTCAGTGATGTGAAATCATGGAAATCCTGCTTTCTCTCTAAACACATCTAGAAATCTGTTTCTCTGAGAACTGATTTGTATGTAGAATGTCATCTTCAAGCACTGGCAGAACAGGGCTCATATTTGCTAAGTTGTTCACTGGTTAAAAGCTGTCTTGTCTACAGATGCAAAGGTCATCAGGTAGATCAACACCAGCTGTTTTCTTTTTTATTTATTCTATTTTTGAGCTTGCAAAAATATGAGTTGAAATGGTGTATATGTTCCATCCTATGCTTGTCTTGAAGCAAAGAGGAAGCTTTTCATCCCCAAGGGTTCTTTCCCAGATGGAAGGTGATAATCATTGTTTTTAAAAATGTTGCTTTAAAGAATAGAAGTAGATAAGTTGCTTATGTGGAAATGAGGTGTGTGACACTGTACATTTATTAATTTCACAGAATCACAGGATGGTTTGGGTTGGAAGGGATCTTGAAGATCATCCAGTTCCAGCCTCCTTGCTCTGGACAGGGACACCTTCCACTAGACCAGCTTGCAAAGTCCCATCCAACCTTAAATTAAACACTTCCAGGGATGGGGCATCCACAGCTTCTCTGGGCAACCTGTTCCAGTGTCTCATTGCCCTCACTGTAAAGAATTTCTTTTTAATATCAAATCCAAATCTGCCTTCCTTCAGTTTGGAAATATTTTGTATATTTTATATTACACAGTTTGCCCTCAGAACACTGCTGTACCTTCTGCTGAGGCAAACAAATGCATCAGAGGTTCTGAAACCTCACCCTTTGCTGTGTGAGCTTTCACAGTTATCCTTTCCCCTGCTTTGGGATGAAAAATGGTTGAGGTGGCCCTGTAGTATTAAATGATCAGCAGTGTCTCTGAAAACTTGAGAGGCTGTAAAGTTCATGCAATTTGAGTATGCAGATGATCCTGTGTTCCTGTGAAAAGGATCTGTCCCAGGAACATTAAATGTAATATCCAGATTTGGTGTCATGTCAGGCTACTGGATGAAATAACCGTGCCTTTGTCAAAATGCTTCCCATCAGTTTCATTTGCCCTGTGGAAATTGAAGTGGAAAGGCAAGAATGTAACTTGCTCAGGGATGGAATTGAAATATGTGCTTGAATTGGATGGGTGAGAGGACGTGGACTGGGTAATCACAGGAAGAACAAAGGGACCCTTGAGCTGAGCTTCTCTCAGCCTCAGCAGTTGGGCAAATCCCTGTGAGCTGCATCAGACCTGAACCCTGCAGCAAGGCCTCCTGGTGTGTCTAAAAGCTGCACTGAGCTCTGCATAACACTGCTGATGTCCTGGAGTCCTTTTCCAGCTAGTTAAAAATGCACCGACAATGAAGGTAAACCCAAGACTAATTAATATGTGATACCTATTTTGGTTTGTACCTGATGACTCCTGTTCCAGGGGGTTGTGGAGTTCTTTGGTTTTTTTCTTCTGCTCTAATCAGTTCTGGCTGGTGACGGGAATTTGGGGAGCACATGTGGAGGGAGAAGGGAAAAGCAGAAAGGATGGAAAAGCCTGTAGAGGTGAGTGGCAAAATTTGCACATACTGGGAAGTAGTGTCCACTCAAAGGCACTTCTTTAAAAGGCTTTGTGTCCATTCAAGGATCTCTTGGATACTTCTGACTTCTGCTCCCCTTCATTACAAGGCTGCAACGTTTTCCCTTTTTACACCTTTTTTTTTTTCTTGCCAGGGAATTGTAATTTAATTCCTTGCCAAGTTCTTCCTCCCCTTTGCCAAGCAATGCTGATGGAAATGGGGTAGAAAACAAGTCAGTGCCTCTATCATAAAGGAAATTGCAGCCCCAAGCAAGATGAGGGCAGGAAAATGACCATTTTTGTTGGATTGGGGAGTGCCAGAGAAATCTTCATGATCTCTAATGAAACTGCCCACAGCTGTATGCACAGTACACACCAGTGCCAGCACCTCAGAGGCCACAGAGAGCTGTGGAGTTCAGCTGCTCTCATGCTTTGCTGCCATTCCCTTTTCCAATATACAAAAAGTCACTTCCCTGTTAGTTTCAGGGGGATTGGCACAATAAGAAATCAGAAAGCCTTATCTAAAGGCAATTTCAGTATTTACCAAATTTTATCCTTTATTCAGTGGCATCTGACACAGTTCAATTATGGCTTGTCAAAAGCATTCTCCACTGTGGGGCAGAGTGGAAAAACAGATTACACAATGTCTGTGCAGCTGACTAGGGGACTAATGAACTCTTGGCTTTCTTAGTAAGGTGTGCAAAGAGAAGGCGAAGCACATTGAAAGAGGGGTAAAATGAAAAGGTCAGGGCTACAGCAGTGGGTGAAAAACGTGAAATACTGGAGAAGAGACTCTGTGGCTTTTAGCATGGTAGAGCAGCAGTGCTGCAGCCTGTTGAGGAGAAGCTCTGTGAGTGGAGAGAGGAGAGAATGGTGGGAGAGCCACAGGTACCTGTGCTGGGCTGGGAGGATCCCCTCACTTCATTTGTCAGTCTGAGAAGAAGAATTGAGCTCATCAATTAAGAAAACTGCAGTGGGATTGCTTTAAATTTGGAGGGTCTTTAAATTAGCTATAAGCATTTTAATCAAACATGTCTACCTGTTCCTGGCCAAACAAATGGCTGTATTGGTAGGTGTTCTGTCAGAAAAATTGATTTGGTGGGAGGAAAATTGAAGAATCAGACCTGGCTGTAGTAGAATATGGCTTACTTCTAAGCTGATGTAACTTCATGCAGTGTTGGCTATAAATGTTCCAGAGGAAATTGGAACAGCACATCCTGGTAGTCTCAACTTCCAGGGAAAAGTGAAACTTGGAGTTCTCAGTTTGCCAAACTTGGATCAGAGCACACAGGGCACACACAGTCACTGGTTACAGCTTTTAGATGTAGCCCCACCACACGATTCCTGACTCGAGAGAGGTTTTTATCAGAACACAGCAATCATGAAACTTTCGTCAGAAAATGTTTTCCTTGTCTGATCTTCCTGCCTGAATCCTGTGACTTGAGGTCAAGGTCTAATGGCCTTGGAAATTTTTATTTTCTAGTAGCTGTACATAGTTTTCAACAGGAGCAAGCACCATACAGCTTCTATGGCTCCATTTCAGAAATGCTCTGTGTGCCACCAAAATAAAATGTCTGGATCAAGAAGTCACAGCTGCTCTTGAAAGGAAGAGATGGAACAGAAACCTGCGTTTCGTGTCAGTCTTTGTACTCCACTGAGGAATTTCTGCTCCCTACAGCTGTGTCCAAGGTGGTTCTTCACATCAATGTTTTGTGCTGTTCCTCTCTGAGATGGCCCTTTGCACATGGTCACCACTGTGTCGTGGTGATGTGATCCTTCGTGGGCTCTGAGGAAAAAGAAATGCATCTGCTGCCCAGGTAATAATCCTATAGGTAATAATCCACAGGTAATAATCCTATAGCATGCTGCTGCAGTAGTCTTTTTCTAAAGATGATAAAGGCACTAGAAGGCAGCACAGCAATCCAGATTTGAATGGAGCCAGCACTTCAGCTGGTCAGTGACATTCTCACCTTGTTCTCTCCAAAATGAAGCTTCCCTGATGTACGGCTTTCATCTTAAGGACCACAAGCGTTTTGTCCTCACTTCTGACAAGGCCAATCAAATACAGCAGTAAAACAGACAAGAGGCTGTTTACAAACTGTCAGAGCAGATCCTGCAGCCATCCACAAGATATTTAGGTTGATGTTGCTGTGTCTCAGTCCCCCGTGCTGCTCTGAGGTAATTCTTGTTCAGCAGCATCTGTGTTGGGGGTGGGCCCTGACACGATTCCTGCTGATTCTCCCCGTCTCCAGTCACTTCCTTTGCTGCTGGGGAGATCTTCAGAGTCACATATCTTCAGTGAGAATCTGTGCATGCCTTGCAAACCATCTTTGATGTCATTTGGCAAAACGTCTGTCTCAGAATAAGTGTTCTTGTAGCACCTTAACCTGCTTGAGGTCCCTTGATCTGAGGGTGCCTCAAAATGTAGCACATCTTTTAGATCTATTTTTTCCTCTTTAATGTACTGGGTCCTTATTCAACATCCTACCCTAACAAATAGAGGAAACCGGGTGCTCTCTGCCCTAACCGAAACAGGGTAAAGCCCAGAAGTGTTGTAAGGCAGTAGGGAGAGGGTGGGCAAAGTGAAAATGAAAGTAACAACAGAATGGTGGCTTCCTTTTTAAATAATTTCAGCCTTACTGAGAACCATCCCACCACTAACAAATGAGCAGCTCCTCCTGCCTGCATTTGGATGTGGTGGGCCATGAAAAGCAGGGAAAAATGTCACTGATAAAGTTCTCAAAAATTATGTTCTAATTGTCCCAAAGTGGACTAAAGTGCTAAGAGCAAATTCAGAGCAATATATATTTTCCTTTTTTTTAGGAGGGTATTTTGCTTTGTTGATTTACTCAGGGAAAAATCTATCTTGTCTGCATGTGTGATGAAGTAGCTGATGGAATAATTTTTTACAGGGAGGAGAACATGCCAGAACATTTGAGAGGTGTAAAACCAGGCTGCAGAGAGGATCAGAAAAGGCACAAGGAGGTGTAATTTTGTGTTGGCAGGAAGTCGACTTAATAGTACTTTTTTATCTGTAATTTTTATGATTCTGTGGCTAACCAGGGAAATGTTTAATGTTCCTTGTACAGCGAGTGAAGGTAGAAGAAGGCAAATTGACATCCCCAGCACTGTTATAATTCATTCCATTACTTCAACAGGGCTTTTATGTTGTCATGCCCATAAAGCGCCAGTGTGCACGCTCAGAGCCAATCCATCTTTATATACTGCTGCTGATCCCATTGAAGGCAATGGCAAAACTCCCATCAATTTTAATGGCAGTGGGATATGGCCCATTTTGTAGATATACAATGTATATTTCCTGCACACACAATTTTTCGTGTATAACGTGTCCCTCATCCAAGGTTCAGGGAGTGTTTTATAAAGTGGCGAAGTCACAGCCATTGATGTAGTCTCCAGCTGGTGAGATAATGTGATCTGTCTTCAAAACAGGATTTAAAGGTTGGCATTTATTTATCTATCTATTTTTTAATTTATTATGGGCACAGGATGCACACAGAACGTCTCTGTGTGTGGAGTACAGCCTTTGAAAAATTTGCCTAGATAAATTGCAGGAGGTAACTGTGTTAGAAGTAGATGCTGCACTTGCAAAGTTAACATTATGCTACAGCACTTAAAAACTAGAAAGCATAAAGGAAAATTGAAGGCAGTATGGATCAGTGGGCTAGTACATAACACAGCAATCTGCAGCACCAGAGGCTCAGAAAGATCCCTTTTGAAAAGCAGCTGTTTGGATAGCGACTCACTCAATCAGCAAGGTACAAACAAACAAAAAATTAATTGGATGAGTGTTTTAACTCATGTCTAATTGGGAAATGTTTTGAACAGAGGTAAGGTGCCTGTTTCCTGCAGAACCCACCATCCTTGACCCTCTTTAAAGAAAATGCACAATGTATGAGCCATATTTTAGTGGCTGTAAACCTTGTTGGTTATGCATTGAAAGATCTGGATTCACTGCAGCTTTCAACCTGTGCACAGTGGAAATGGAATTACCTGCCAGGCTGATGCTTCCACTCAGGAAGCTGCTTTTCCTCACCATGATGTATGCTGGAGAACAGTACATTCCCAGTTTGATGCAGGAACAGGGTTTGCAGGAGACTCAAACAAGAAGTTTGCAGTTTAACTAAAACTTTTAGGATGTAGTTGTGAGTTCTGTGCTGGTGGAGAGTGAATAATTCAGCGGGCTGATGGATCATTGAGCCTTGCTGTACAACACTCGGCGCTCGCTGCACTCACAGCTCCTGCAGTTGGATTATGCAAAGACTTATGACCTCTTTGCTTAGCTGGGTGTGCACAGGAACATATCCAGCTTTTGTTGAAGCACCCGTACCTCAGGCAGTGCCGTGACATTGAAGAGTCCCTCTTTCTGACGGTCTTAAGTGGCTGTGCTGCGTGGGGGTGACACAGGAATTGAACAGATGAATGCCACTGTGGTGAAGGACAGGAGCATCATCTCAATGTTCAAGCAGCCCTCTTGGCAAACACCACTGATCTAGGACCCGTGAATTAACTGGTTTTAGTTAGCTGCTTTTCACCATCTTCATATTTTCACGTTTGTTTGTGTTGTTCTTTTAAATATGTAAGTAGCAGCCAGTTTTGCCCTTTTTTTTGTTTTTATTTTGCTTGGGAGGAGTGTTTGTTTGTTTGTTTGTTTTTAATTATAGTTACAAAATTGACCTGAACTGCCAGGCTGGGATTTATATTCCTCTGTGATTCTCAGGAGACTGCAGACCTTGAATTCAAGTGCTGAAAGCAGTTTCAGGTGGAGCTGTCCCCCAGGCACTCAGCTGTGCACCACAGCACCATTCCTGGTACAGCACCTGTAAATCATTACTGGGGCTTTGTGGAGAGGCTCGGGGGAGGTCAGAGTTCAGCTCCTGGTTCTTTTTTCTATTGATTTCCTTTGGCAATTTGCCTCTACTGTGATTTTTAAAAGCACTTAGTGTAGGCCTCAGTGATATCAAAAATCAAATATTCCCATTGCCTTACCTGAAAACAGAGTTAAGACTTATTGAAGCACATTTGCTGTTTGCCCTCCAAGTCTCCAGGATTTATTTTTTCATCTGTCTCCTGATAATTATGCACGTGTGTGAGCCACACAGATCATGGCGCAACAAAAGCTGCACTTGGCACAGTAGCATTTGCTAACTTCCACAGAATCATGGAATCATTGATGATTTTTTGCCTTTTCTTTTATAACCCTTTCATATACTTTTAAAAATAGGTTTTATGTATTCTTAGTGCTTCTAGCCCACATTCTTACACCTAGTATTTTGTTAAGCCCAGAGCCCGCAGCCCTTGGCAGGCTGGCAGTGAGGGGTCAGAGAGCCCCAGGCACCAAGGGCCTCTCCAGAACACATCCTGTACCCTGAGCTTCTCCCTGGGGAATCTTTGCTGGATGTGCTCATTTGTGAGGCCCAGGATGTGATCCCGAGTGCCCGTGGGTGGCATTCCGTGTGCTCTGTGGGCATTGCCCCTGGCTGTGCTGCACCTGAGGGGCCTGCAATAAATACCCAGGGAAAAAACCCTTTTTCCCTTCTAAACGTGTTTGGCTCTTCATTTTAAGACCAGGAAAAGGCAACGATTGAAGCTGGAAAAGACCTCCAAGATCATGGATTCCAAACTTTGACTGAATATCGACTAAACCGTAGCAGTGAGTGCCACATCCAGTCATTTCTTGGACACTTTCAGCAATGGTGACCCCACCACTTCCCTGAACAATCTGTTCCAGTGCTTGACAACCCTCTCAGTGAAGAAATTTTTCCTGATGTCCACCCTGAGCCTCCCCTGCTGCAATTCACACCTTTGTAAAGGTCTGCCTTGACTCCACCGATTTTCAGAAGACAACTAATCTGGGAATTTATTTTCTAAGTTTTGAGGTTATTTTGTGCTAAGAGGATTCACTAGTTTTTCTGAGAATGTACAATACTTTAAGAGCAGAGGGTGGGCATGAAGAAAGCTTTTTACCACACATTTTTTTTCCAATGTACTCTTTCAAATGACAGTCTGGCAACCCACAGCAGCTGTCAGTAACCTGCAAATTACTTCTGCCCTCCCTAGCAGATGTCACAGTGGCTGTTGGCAATACACTGTGAAGTACTGAGATGACAAAGATTAGAATATGTGGAAGTTGTTAAACAAAAGTGGTATAAAATGTTCTTTCTTAGACAAGAAAACCCCAACACAAAAAAAACAAACAAAAAAACCCCCCAATCCCAAAACATAGATGCCTTGCCTTCTGATAAAAGCCTACCTCCCTTTTATTTTAATTATTTTTTGCAGAATACAAAATGTTTTAGCTTCTGGTGTCAGCTTTGCTTTAGTCTAAGATATAAGCTGCTTTTTAAAATTATTGATGCTTGACCCATGAAATAGCAAATTACACATAAGATGGATTTTGAGCCCAGATTTTCCATGCTGGAAACAAAATGCATGCACATTTCATGCACTGAAAAGTGCAACAGCTATCTAGAAGATCTAGTAAAAAGAAAATTAAGGTAATTATAGTAATGGCAGGAACACCGATATCTCAGTTATTTCCAGGTGTTTTCAAGTGGCAGAAAACTTTGAAAAAAGAGTCTTAAGAGTATTGGGAACAAAATAGAACTTTGAACTTCTGGGTTTGTCCCCTTTCAGTGGTCTGATTTGCATAAATTGGTAGCTGAGGAGTTTCTGATAACATGCAAGCAGCAACTTCTTTATCATTAAAACTTGGGTGTGTTTTACTTTGTCTGTTTTATTGAACCTGTTTGATTATTGATTGTTGTTTTTTTTCATATATCTCGAATAAGCAGAACATTTGAAAAGAAACAAACCTATGCTAGGGAGAAGTGTCTTAATCTTAAATCTTCTAAAGTTTCTTCTTTCCCCTTTTTCTTTTTGTTGAGGAAATGAAAGCAGGAAAATTGTTGTTTCTGGAATAGACGGTAATAGAAGGATTATATAAAAACTTCCCAAGAAAGCACATCCTCTGTTGAATTAAAAGGGAAATGGGAACTCTCTTTCCCTCTTTACATCATCCCTTTAGTCTGTCTGCGGGGTTAACAGTGGCTAAGTGACCCTGTCAAAGTCCTTTTCACTTCCTTGGAGCCTCAGGTTTTCAAAATCATTTCAGCACTTTGAAAATGTTCAACTTAATGCTCAAAGTGGACAAAGTTTCAGTTCTATAAGACAGCTCTTCAGGTACACAACTCCTGGTGGAGAACAGGAAAGTCTCTTTGGTCTGCCACAGGGCGATTTTAATAAAAATATTGTGTAGACTTGTGTGGGAAAAGCAAAGGTAAAGTTTTGTTGGAATACCTGCAACTGATGGATGCTATTTAATAGATTATTCTTATAATCAACAAAGCAAGATCAGGCATGAAAAGGGGTGAAATTTTGCAGTCCTACCTACCCATCCTATCCTACCTAATATTTTCTGGCTCTCTTCTCAGAGTGGAAGAGACTTTTATGCTCTCTGCCTGGTGAAAAATACTGTTGAAAGTTAATTCAGGGCTTGCAAACAAGTAAAAGTTTTCTGTCTAATCCTATTTGAATTCCTGCAGCTGTAAGCCTCAACTTTTAGTGGCTAGAATGGTAATAAGTTGAATATATATATATATATATATAGAGAGAGAGAGAGAGAGAGAGAGATGTATATTAGAGAGATGTATATTAGTATGTATATTCATGGAAGACTGTAGTAGAATGTAATGACACAAATGTAATTTTCACTTCAATTTCAGAGAATAAAGCAAATCCATCTTCTGTCGGTCATAGTTCTCCCATGTCCCCTGCCTCAGAGAATGGGATTTGAATTTTTCCAATGAAATTAGAATGTCATGGCCTTGACCTGAATAGAAACAAATATTAAAAAAATGTTTATACAGAAGATGCAAGAATAATCCTTGAGACTTCTCTGGCTGTTAATTTGTGAGCATTGTTAATTCAGTAGCAATAACCTGTATTAGTGCAGCTGAATGTCAATATTAACACATGGGATTATATGCATTAAAAATGCTCCATTTGCCTCTTTTTTCCCCCTCCTAACATGCATGATCAGTTTCAAGTATAACACTCTCAAATTTGTATTATATTCAGCCAATCCAGATCTCATTACGTTGGACAAACACTGTACAGGAGGAAAGTGGATCACATAAATACCCCTAATATTATTCGTGAATTTTCCTACTGCAGTGGGTTGGAAATATGCTACAAATATTCTCCTATAAATTACTTTCTTTAAGTTCCGGTATTGTGTGGTATTTCTGGTTGGGTTTTTTTCATTACTATTTAGAAGGTTTTGATCCATTGCTTCAGATAAAATTGAGTGCTGTTTGTTCTCTACCATTGATGGTGATGCTCATCCCACCTCTTTTTATTTTTTTGCTATTTTTTATTTTATTAAAGCCTGCTTTGAATCAGCCAAAATTTATGATTTTTAAATGCAGTTTCAGCTAATATTGAATAGTTTTGACCCCCCCTTGTCTTCTGATGTAGAACTGTTTGCACACTGGTAGATGCTGTTGGACATTGTGTTGTAAAACAGCCCAAAATATAGGACTAGAAATATACAGTTTTTTAGTATCTATATAAATAAATAATAAATGGCATTATAATATGTATTATATATGTGAAATATGTAATTTAAAAACATACAAACTATTGCATGTGCCCCACATAGGGTCTAGGACAACTACAGGTAAAGCTTCTGGAGGATTCTTATTAATGGAAAAGCTCCAATCTTAAATTGGGCCATGCTGTAGTGTTTAATAGAAATATTATCTGTGATATTTATTCCTGTAGGATCTTTTTACACAATTTTAAAACAAGATTCTATCTAAAAAATTCCACAGATTTTTCACAATAATTTCAGTATAAATTCATGGCATTTCTATAGCATTTTATTGTCCCAAATACCTCTTTTTTAGGTTGACAAAACCTTCCATAAAGAAGTACAAAATCTTCTTGATGTGGTTTGCTGAAATCCTAGAATGACCCATGGTAAAAAATGCAAGAAGAAATATACTTTTGACAAGGATGGGGCTGTGTTTACTGAGCATTGCTGATTACTTGAAAAGATCATTTGTGTCTATTAATTGAAGAACCTCCTCTGTTGGTTATGGTATGTTTACTAGGTCAAGTTATTTTCATTGTTTGTTTGGGTTGTTTTTAATTCCAAACAGGTGAAATTTTGCATGATTCTGCTGCACGATGGACAAACCAAACCTCTGTGACTGACAGGGGACTTTTAAAAGATTCCCCCAGAAATGACAAGGCCAATGTAAAATAAGCAGTGATTGAATTGGTATTTATAGTCACATGTGGATATTCAGGGATGTATTCATTTTGGTGGTGTTTGGTATTTTTCTTATTGTAATTGCAGTAGATCTGCTTTTCTGATAACACAAATATATTGATTGGTAAAAAATTGCATTAATTAGAGAAATATGAAACATCTCTAGGATCAGAGATGTGCTGTTTATTGTTGGTGTTTATTTCTTTTGACTAGGCTGAGATGTGTGTACTGGATTTTTTGGTGTTTAAGGTATAATAGTCTTAATTTTAATACAGAATTGCTATTGGTGCTGAATCTCTTTATTCCATTTTCCATCTGGTCCTGTTTTTGACTTCTGTTCACTAAAGTTATTAAATTTCTTGTCCATTCTGGGTATGAATAACAAAACAGAAATAATTATTAGTTCATTCACTCTTTACTACCAGAAATTCACTTTTTCTTTTTTTTTCCTAGCAGATCGCTGGACAGAATATTTTGAGTTATGGCTTTATTTCCCTTCATCCAAGAATTTTGCAGCAAAGGGACTGCTAATAAATCTGGAGCCAGAAGGGAAACACCAGAAAAAATGTCCAAGTTTTGAGGTCAAACCATTTACTGTGTGGGGCTTTCTGGGGCAATTACCACCTTTTGTCCTCCTTTTCTGGTGTTTGTGCAAGGTCTGACATTATTGGGTTCTGATCCACAGCTCCACATCTGAATATTTATTGGGAAACACACACCTGGTGAAACACAAACACATTCCTGTTAATGTGGAACTCGGTGAGCACTGTGGGAATAAACTGCTTTTTTTTTTTCTGGATCTGCCCCCAGATTATCACATTGCATGGAAAAAAAAATGCTTCGGGCTGTAGGTAAGAATGCAACATAGCAAATCCTGATACCCAATGAGATGAGAACTCACATTTAAGAGAGCAGAGACCAAGCAGAATTTTAATCTTGAGAGAATGACCTGATTCAGATCATTAACCCAAAAGCAGAAAAATGCAGGCTAGAGATGTCCAATTTGTCATGCCAAAGAAATATTTATCTTTAAAGTCTAAACGTTGTCCCCTAGCCAGTTCTGCACATTCCTGGCTTTGATTGAACACCCTTGTCCTTTTCCAGCTGCCAGCCACGATCCAGACCTGCTGTTTGTTTGACAGTCGTCACTGAGTTTGCTGTTACCCCTGTATTTTCTGTGGGTCTCTGATCCTTCAAGCTTAGGATGATGAAAGTAATTAGCTAAATGGTTGTTCTCTAAATACGGAGAAGCCTTCTAAGGGCATAGAGAAAATTAACCTTTATTGCCTCCACACACACCTCCTAAAGATCTGAACAATTGATTTCACATAGGTGACAAATTAAAGTTTAACAGCAGTGTGACAAATACACTTTAGTTTTTGCAGCTTATTTCACAGGCTCTTGAAAAGCAATGCTTAGGCAGGTTATCAATAAAGGACAGGTGACCTGTGTGGGAATTGACACAAACACAGAGCCTGAGAGGCTGTTTCACTCCTTCAGATGTTGATTTTTTGGGTTTGTTTTGGGATTTTTTTTTGATTGGTTGGTTGGGTTTTGTTAGGAGAACATGGATTTGCGCAATTATTCCCCACATCAGGATCTGTTTTCGTGTAATTCTTTTCTGGATTCTGAACTAACCGTGAAAAATCAGATTAGGAAAGAGGATAAACAGCTTTGAGGTATGGTTGCTTAGAGGCTTTTAGGTATTTTTGATCTCAGTCTGCTCTACTCAAGTGTGATAATGGATAATTCATTTGCTAAACAGGAATAAGATTTTATTACTAGAACATCTCAGAAAATTTGTGAATTGAAGCCAACAAGTCAAAAGACAATGAAAGCAGTCATGTATGTCTAACAAAAGGTAAGTGTGCATGTCCTGCTTTTAAAACTCAGGAGCAAAAACATTGAATGAAACTTTCTAAATGGAACCAAAGTCCCTCACTGAAGGAATCACCCTAGAAACAGGAGTTTGCAATACAAATTAAAGAAGCTTACTTCACAAATCTTTATCACTATTTATTCTGTATAATTAACTGTATTTTGAATGTGTAGAATCAAATATAAAACTCTCAGCTTAAGATGTGATTTCCGTCTAAGCTGGAGCTCTTCACTTTGTGGGTTTTTTTTTAATATACATATATATATGCTTCGCATCCATCTCTGATTAAACATATGTGCTTTGGCTTTCAGAAAATCAAACACATGATGTGTGATCCAGAAAGGGCTGAATCAAGGAAACAACTACACTGACTTTAGGCATCAACTTTGATGTGTAAATGTGAGGGTTTGGCACTTCAGAAAAGAGAAACCTTTCTCTTTGGGTACTCTATGACTTTCTTGCCCTTCATTAGAACAAGAAATCTTTGCTGATTTGCAGTGGTGAACAGAAAAACTTGTCCCTTAATGAATTTTGTGCACTGGCAAGGATGCATAGCTACTGCTTCAGTAGATGTATTCTGTTGCTCTTTTTTGCCAGTGTTATTTATTTAGGTCTCATCGTTTACTATTCAACGTTCTGTCCTCTGCAGAAATAATGAAACAATCATAAGAAGATTGACAATCATAAGAAGATCTTGACTGCAGCACGTGCCCCGTCTTTGAAAGGTAAGAACAGTTCACAAATGCTGTTTTCTTCAAACAGTAAGCGGTGCTATTTAGGATAGTGCTTATAAACAAATGTCTTCCAGGGTTCTTACAGAGCATCATTTTTAAAGGTTCTACTTTTGTCAGAGAGTTAAGCTGAATACCATCTGCCTTCTGTCTTAGAAACATTGGACTAAATCCAGACTGGGAGGTGGGAGTCTCACCTGCACTGAGCTGGGTTCACTTTAATACTAATTGTAATTCCAAGTACCTGTAATTGCCTCACGGAGCCAGTGAGGAGGGAGCAGCATCGCCCTTCTCTCTTCCCCTGCTTGCTACAGCTCTCCTCTGAACGAGATGCCCGATGGCAGGAGTCAAAACAGAGCAATTACCATGGGATTTTTGCCCCACGCAGCCGGGCAGTCTTCCCAGTGCTCTTCCTCCTCCTGGCTGCATCCTGCCTGCCTGTGACCTCCTCTTCTCTTATGGCTACCTATGGAAAACTTCTCCTCTGAGCTCGTGGTTACATCCCTCACACCACTTAGGATGCTCCTTCCCAAATTACTCACTGTCCCTTTACCAAACCCCATGTTCCCTGCCTCTTCTATTTAACTGTCCCCACTGACATCCACTGGTTTTCCACGGTCCCTCACTTTTCCATACAACCTGCACACGGCAGGTTAAAGCAGAATTGCAGGAAAGCTGCCTGTCTCAGGCCCACGGGCCAATGTCACCCCGGTGCTGACAGGAGCTCTCTGTGCTATTTTCAGAGGTAGAAGGGGGAAATTGCTTCTGCAAGGAACGCAAGACAGATGGCTGCAAGTACAGCCAGCACTTACTTGGTGGAGGGAAATAAAACCTGTGCCTATTGCACTCTGACAGATTGGTTTGAAAGGGTTCCATGCAGTTTATTACCTCCAAGCTGGTAAAAAGAAACTTATTTAGCATCAATGACACCCCACGTTTAATCCTAACTCTTTCAGTGGCGAGGCAGAAGATTATAAGCAGTGGTTTGAGAGCCACCAGCAGCTCTTTTAGGCATCTTAAATCAATTTATCTGTACGCTCTCTGTAATTTGCAGGATGAGGGAAATACTGAATGTGAGAGACAGTTGTACTTTTCCATGAACAAAAAGGTCAGAAAAAAATTGCTTGTCAGCCAGGTATATAGTAAACATAAATTTAGCCTTGTGTGGATCAATATAAGGTTGTGTGTTCACATCCGATTACCTTAGATGGATTAAGATGTTGGATATTATTAAGATAATAAAAGACAGGATTGGCATCATAATAGTGGTACTTTGTCCTTGAAATGCTGTGGCTGGAGAGGTCCCCATTTGTAGGTGCCAGATGGTTCTTGAAACCCAGTGGCTGAAATGAGGGAAGATTTGTACAAGAACGAGGTTTTCCTGTGAAGTTTTCTTTGGTACTCTCTTCTCCTGTTTTTAATCTATCTTTCTTCTTTTGCACTGTTTTCATTTTCAGCCTCAATCCACTTTCCATCTTTATGTTTTGTTAATGAACAATTACTCACATGGTATCTTGGTTCTAAAACCTTTCTGCTTTTACCAGCCAGCACACCTGGCCATGCGCATGGTTACCCATGTTTTTGTGGTAATTTCCTTGAAACTGGGCTCAGAAAATTGAGAAGACATATTTTAATGAAGGTCAGGTAAAGTACCCATCTCTCCCCGTTCTCATATCTGGTTGGTGAATGTCAAAAAAAAAAAAAAAACCTACTGGTCCATTTCCTCATTAAAATTAGTCCAGGGCTGAACACCTTTCCTGCTCCTTCCACCCTAAAGACCAGGCATCCTTAAGGCTCCCACCCCTGCCTTTGCACTGTTTTGTTCAGGTGTAATTGTTCCTTCCCAAAGTGTCATTGTAAGGACAGGATTCTTCTGGATGATCTTTCTTAGACAATTATTTCAGGCTACAGCTGTTAAAACTGACCTTGCTTTACGGCTTCATTGTCTTTATGAAAAATTCTTTTCATCCATTTTAGATTACACCTAAATCTTTGCTCTTTCAGTCTGCATGCAGTGTATATTTTGAATACATTAATTTTTTTTTTGGTGGCATCTACTAATGTCTTATGATAGGAACAAAGTTTAGTTTGAGCTTTGGCCCCTTCTGATTGAACTCCTGCTGTAGTATCAAGTGGGTTTCATATCTCTCTGTTCAGGTTTACCATAAAAATATGAATATTAAATATTGATTACAACATATTGCATGTGTATCCTGGCACAGCAGTTTTCTAGTGCCTCTGTGAGAATACTTCTATTTTTTCCTTTGACTCTTCTGCAATGAAATCCTGGTGATCACTTACGATGAATCATTTTAATTGCACTGTGATTTGTAACACAGCAAGTGGAGGTCTCTTACTCTGCTGTGTCTGATATAAATGTAGGCTTTCCTTCTTCTGAGTAATGGGGTAAGATCAAAATATCCAGCACAAATCAATACTAGATACAGCCCAGCACCACCTGTAGATAGGCACTGCACTAGAAAAGTAAACATAAAATGAGCCACGCTTTCTGTGGCTTTCTTTCCCCTGTGTGTTGGATAAGCTCTGACCCCTGGAGAGGTGATGGTGTTTGTTTGCTTGTTTGTTTGGCTTCCCAATTGTTTTATCTCTGATTAGAGGACAGAACTCCCAGTCACAAGCCCTAAGTGTCAAAAGATGGCTGAGTCCTGAGGGCAGAGTTTTACAGATGAAAGTGGCTGGAGGCAAGGAGGTTTGGCTTTCCAAGGAAAGCATGGATGTCATCAGAGGAAGCTGAAATGGCTCTTTGAGTTTGGCTCTGGCTAGGAAATGAAAAGTGGCCGTGTCAGTTTAGCAGCCACAATGGTCTGGATCGATCCTAATGCAGCTTTGACCTTGTTTTGCTTCAGGCTGACCCTGTGAGGTTGTTCCAGCTCTCAGCACCAGCAGAGGACACAGACCTGTTCCACTTCTCCTGGAAAACGAGGGCTCAGGCTGGGATGGTGACATAAAAACTTCTGCTCTCCAGACAGCAATCTGTTTTTCTTCCTTGGTTTTCATATTCCACAGGGATGTACAGCATAGAAAGGATTTTTCTTTTCCTTTCTGTGTTTGTTTGGGTTTTTTTTAACTAGCTGTGCCTGGTGGTTTACCTGAATCTGATGAATTGATAAGGTGCCAGCTATTGTTATCAATAGACAGAAGGCAACCAACTGCTGCTGTTGCTCCTTTTTTTACTTCAGACTATAAAATGTGTGTAAGGATTAAGGTTCATGGTTAGATCAGCATTTCAGGTACTGAAGGTTTTAGTCCCTTCATCCTCCTTTGACCCTGCACACTTCACAGCCACTCCCAAGTGTCTCTGTTGGTGGTAAATGGATGTGGAAAGTGGGTGGGGTTTGGGGTTTTTTTTGGTCTTTTTTTCTTCCTAACTTCAGTGGTGGAAGTTGACTAATTATCCAAAAAGTGATGGTTTATGGCCCATCAGACTCCTGCAGATTTTGCTTTTTTCTCCTACTTTCAGCATGGCTGTGGATGTTTCTGAGAGCCACACCAGGGAGACTTGCTTTTAACACCCTCATTAGGGAGGAGGAAATATTTTCCTTCCAAAAGCCCGTATTCTGTTGTTTGTTACTGCAAGCTTAAAAATAACAGCCTCAGAAATATTTCAAAGTTCTCTAGAGAATGAAGCCTGGTTCAGGAGACTGATGCCCAGATTGTGCTACCAGGTATGATATAAATCAAGAATAACTCCACTGAATGCACGGCCATTACTCCAGCCTTACCAGGAGCAGAATGTGACCCTCAGTTTAATTTCTGAAATGGCTTCTGAATTTATTGGAGCTCTGCATCTCTGCAGGACCTTTCTTGGCTTTGCTGCAGTGGTAGCCTGATGTAAATCAGATTTCCTTGCCGCTGAGAACAGTGCTGATTATATATGAAGCTCTATTAGCGCTTGCTGGAGTTTTGTGTTCCTGAGACCACGTTAGGCATGCAAAGAGCTCACCCTTCTGCCTGTGACCTGCAGAAGGAATAAAGTGTTTTACAGCAGTAATAAAGAGATTACATTAGATGAAGTTATTTTCAGTAACTATATCAGGAAGATTGAGAGTCAATTATCCTGGCCAGGTTCATCTTTAGGACACAAGCAAAGCAGAGGGTTCAGGCGTTTATACTGTACCCGCAAAGAGAGATTTAAAGGCACTGTGTTCTCACTGAGCGCTTGGGCCTTAGCAGCAGGAGCAGCCAGGGAGGTCACTGAGCTTATTTTGGGAGCTGCAGTCTCTCTTGGGGTGCTCTTTGACCTCTTGGACTCCTTTACTCAGCAGCAAAAGCAGGCTGTGTGGCTCTTGTCACCTGTGGAAGTGACTGTTCGGTAGGGACAATAGTGCTGAGGTTCATACAGTTTCTGGTTTCTGTTTTAAGAATTTCTACTCAGTTGCAAAATCTGCTCTGATTTCAGAAAGCTTCCCAACATTTTTCTCTGCTTACTCTATGCACTCTCACATCTAAGTTGGATAATTTCCTTACATAAGGTGCTAGCTGCCTTTTTTTCTTTTTCTTTTTCCTTTTCTTTTAACATAATACTTACAAGATGTAGAATACTTGCTTTCCAAACGTATCTTTGCTATTTAAGAGCCCTGGATTTTTTTTTTTTCTAAAGTGAAACTTAGCATCCTGTAAGTCAAAGATTCTATTGTTTCTCTCATGTCTCATCCACAGAGGGAAATGTTGCTTGAAGAAAGGCCGTATGCACTGGTAGATAATTCTGCTAACTATTTTTAAGGAAAAATGTCTCTTCTGAGGATGTGACAGCTGAAACTGTCACCTCTGCCTCTCACAATTAAAATAAATTGATGATCAGCTGGTGGGTGGGACTAACACTGGTAAAGCTATGCTGACATAAATCCACTGAAGAGCTTTCTCAATGTATGTCCCAGTTACTCTGTCCACGAGACTTTGTCTGTTTTGTCACCCTTTACTTACCTTGTGGAGGAGATGCTTCTTTCTCTTCATCCATCTGTGGTTTCACTGCATTTTTTATACATTGAATTTTTGCCTATTGGATCACTGGACTGTGTTTTCAATCAAAATGAGTTGACTGATTCCTACTTGACTGAATGATAGAAATCCCAAATCCTTCCAGCGTGCAGTGGTGTCAGAGAAGTGTTATTATGTTTTCAACAGCTCATGGTGTACCCAGAAACATGTCTTGTTTTCTCTTTCCAGTGTTTTTCCTTCCTTCCTGGGGACTGTAATGCACTTAAGAGTTTAGCTGTTTATAATGAGGGATTTCAATCTGGTTTGAGTTAATTCTAGCAGGTGAGTGCCTTTATAGACTCACCTCTGGCACAAGTTGAAATGCTGTGCTTACCCAAAGAATGAACCTAAAAAGTGTAATCATCACTTGATCTGCCCTTCTGAATAAGGACTGTCTATTAATAAGTCCCTATTTTGTTTTGGTAGTATTGATTCCCCAGAACTGATTGCATTTCAGGAAGCAGCTCACCTATTCCTTTCCCAGGCTCTCCTCAACAACCACTTTGTCTGAGCAGTGCTGGCTGAACTGCTAAAGCAGCTGCTGCTGAGAAATAGGAAAGCCTAAGGAACCATTCTGAAAGCAAAAAAAACCAAAAAAAAAGCCACAACCCTCGAAGAATTGGCATTATCTTCACATGGACCAGTATATTGGAGTGGTTATCAGTGGAATTCATCTACATCTGCACCTGGTGGGGAGAAGTCATGGAGTGAAGCAGGATGTGTTTTTACTGAGATCCAGCACATGAGCATGGTTTACCCGTTCTGCTCCTGCATGGCTCTGGTAGCTGCACTTAGTGGTCTGAGGGGTTTGCTGTAAAGATGTTTTTTCCTGGTTCTGTTCCGAGTTGCTGTAAATCAGAAGCTGTTTCACTGAGCTTGTGATTTGAGTTGTAGAAAACCAGTGCAGAGGAGGTAAGAAATCTGCTTATTGCATAGTATTTTTGGCTGTCAGCAACAAATTATTATTTCTGGATGAACTGCTGCTCCCATATATGAGAGGCTTGGATGCTGCTTTAGGTAAAGCACAGAGAAGGATCTGGGAAAAATTGCTCAGGCCAACAAATCTTCTGTGATTTCTGGAATTCTGTCCTAAAGTCACCAGAATCAAGCTTCACCTTCTGTAAGAAAGTCATTCAACAGTTTTTTTAATGAGAGAGTTTTGTTGAGGAAGGGTAAAGTTTCCCCCAAACTTTTGCAGTGTCTCTGAAGATGCTGTGTGGGACTGGGGGGATAGAGACAATTTCTCCTCCAGTGTGCCTTAGAAAACAGGTTGCTGATAGCAGGATCACAGATCCCCTCAATTCCTGGTTAATTCTGAAAACTGTGTGATTTTCCATGCTCAGTGCTGGAAAATGTTAAAATATTGTTCTAAATCCCTCTCCTGCTGTTCACAGCTGATTCCCAAAGCTGACCACTGCTCTTTTTAGTTTCTACCACTACTTGAAGTGTGGACTCTTACCAGGTTTTTTTGCTCCCCTTTTTTCACCACTAAGTTGTTAAGCTGCCCCTTGTAGGGGAGTTCTTCCTTGTCTCAAGGCAACTGAAGTAAAACAAAAACAAAAAAACAAAAAAAAAAAAGTGGAGATGTCTGTGTGACATTCAGGTGTTGACAGAGAGCTCCAAACGCCTGGCACAACTCTGCAGGGTAGGGCAGCCCTACACTTTAAAACAGCTTACACTTCCAAAGAATGGAATTTACATGCTTCAGAGGTTTCCTATCTCCTTATCTTGTCCGTGAGGAATTAATAAGTTGAAGACATTCA
This sequence comes from Daphoenositta chrysoptera, assembly GCA_013397915.1. Taxonomy (NCBI): domain Eukaryota; kingdom Metazoa; phylum Chordata; class Aves; order Passeriformes; genus Daphoenositta; species Daphoenositta chrysoptera. Next base: position 80,536 of record VZRO01000439.1, on the reverse strand, counting down.
GCAAAGAGTGGTGGCTTGGTTGTGTGCCTTTTATAAAGCAGCTGAGGCGTGAGGAGACTGTGGCTGCCTACATTTGCATGGACTGCAGCTCACGGACATGGAGACTTTCCCTTTGATGCACCTTCTTTAATCCTCTGTACTCTGACTTATCCAGCAGGTGATAAAATACACCTGCCCCTTGCAATCAAAGTATTATGCTTTTATGTGCTGACTTATCCCCTGGGATCTCCAAACACTTTGCAAACCTTTTGGCTAAGCTGTTGTGAAGGGAAAGGCTTTATTCTCATTTCCTGCTTAAACAAAGTGAGAAAGAAAGGAATGAAGTGATTTTGCCAAGGTTTGTGTTTGAGCTGCGAGGCCTTGAGCAGTATCTAATATCCATTTCCTAATTATATATATAGCAATGAATCTTTCAGAATGTTTTGGGTATTTGGTTTTGGGATCAAAGTAGGGGAATCCAAAAAAAATCTACAGCATTTGGAAAACACTTTTCGAAACAATCCATTGGAAACTTGTGGGTCCTAGGTAACTCTAGTTTAGCTGGTGAAGGCTGTGAGTGTAGAAACTGGTGAATTTTAGGTCCTTTAAAGGTATCACTGATCAGATCCTCAGAAGTTGCAATACTTTTCACTACCTATGTATTCAGATACTCCCCCAAGCCTACAGTGCCATCCCCAGGCACACTCCAAATGAACAAATCTGCTCCCATTACTTTCCATCTTTTGGTAGTGCATTTCCTCAGATGTTCCTTTTCCGCTTTTCCCCCAATATACAGAGAGAGATGGTCTGCTTCTTTTCTGTTTAAGGCTCAGGAAAAAGAATGATGAAAGGACCATGACAATCATTTATGCTGGCATTTCATTTGGTAGATTTGCTTTTTTTTCTCACGGGTAAATGAGAAGCTTGAAGAATCCCCTACATCATCTATAAATACAGTGACTACCAAATAGTGGCCCACTTTGACTTGGTCATAGATGTATTTTTAACAGAAATTTGTACAAACATGGTAATTTTGTGGGATTTCTCATGTTAATTTTCAAGGTGATCATTCATGTTTGGGTCTCTGTCTTTCCTGCTGCTTTTACTTCAGAATGATTGATCTGTAATAAATGATACGAATATATTAAAATATGTCAAATGTGTGTAGCATGACAGATTTAGATAATTCACCAAGATAATTTCAAAGTGCCACTGGCTTCTGCACTTATTGCAGCCAATTCTGTAGCTGATGTTTCATGAATTTTTAGTACTGACATAATAATTTTCAACTGTAGGAACGACTTTAGGAGTGAAACTACCTTAAACTAACCCCAGCATACAGATGAAATTATAAAACAAAGCAAATTCTGACCTGGAGTAGAGGGAAGTACTTATGTTGATTTAGCCTGGAGTAGCTACAGTTTATGGTGGGAGATTTTTTTGCTGCTCGTGTCACAAGCAGAAATATGGAATCATAAGGCAAAAATGAGTAGCACCTTCAACATGAAGGCTGCCTACATAATTTGAATTCAAGGGACTACCCAGCTGGTGAGAAGGAACTGGTAGGTGTGGGATATTTTATGATAGCAGCCTTGTGGTGTGCCTGCAGCAAGAAATGCAAACACATTAAACTCTAAGGTAATGTTGCTTAAATAATTTGTGTGCTTCTGTATAGATATGTTTGCACAGCAGCAGCAGCAGTTATTGAAACTGATGCTAGGTATTTCTGGAGTTTTCATTCGGTGTAGGGGTTTGCTACGTGTAATTTTGAGATGTGATGGTGTTAGACATTTCTCAAACACATGCCAAAACCAACAACCCAGTAATTGCTTTTTTGCTTTTCCATTGTACTCTGTTCTTGTAACTGTTTTCATGTCTTTGCACTGGCTTATTATCTGTAGTGGGGTTTTTTTTTAAAATTATAAGATCTACAAACAACTGATACAAACTTAGAAAATTATAGAAGCTGCAAACACTTGGATTATCCAGCACAGTGATGCACTAGGATCCCTTGCATTGCTTTCCTGAATCAGCCATATTTACGTTGCTGTGATCATCTAAAATAGGTTTTATAACTGTGCATTTTTTGTCAAAAGCATGCTAGAACAGCACTGTTATAGTCAAGAAAAATAAACAACTTGGCTTTCCTGGGAATAAAATATTGATGGAGGAGAAGCAGGTGTGAAGTCCACTGGCAATTCTTCGGGCAGAGAATGGAACACGAAGCAGATGGGTTTCACTTCCAGCTTGGGAGGCTGTTCAAAGATGTTGCAGATGGCACCAGGGTTTGAAATGTCCACAGGTGCATTCCCCAAGAAGGTAAGTGGATGGTGTGGATTCCCAGGCTGGGCAATGCCCTCAGACCTCTGCTCTGGCAGAGCCCTTCTGCACAGCTGGGCTCTTCTTTGGGACCTGGGGCTTCTTCCTGCAGGGCACCATGGAAAGCAGGGATCTGGGGGTGCCTCATGGCACACAGGAAGCACAGGAACACGGAACTCTGAGTCTATACCCAAAACACCAGCCTGGGAAGAGCCACTGCCTTTTCCTCCTCAACCAGGTACCAGGTAAAGTCCGAATTTTGGTCTGGTTAAATTCAGGTTACTCTGCTGGTGTCACTGGAGGTGTGCAAATGTGTTTCAGAAAGGATTCTTGTACATGCAGCCACAGTGTGTTAACTTTAGATATCACGGTATGTTGCCTATTACAATGTCCTCCAAAGTTAATTTCCATCTGATCATCCAGGAAATGTCAGATTTTGAAATGTCTGTGATGGATATAATAAGACTTTATCATCAAATGTCTCTCAAATGCTAATGAAGGCAGAAGAAACAGTAAAGCAAACACCTCTTCAAATTAATCTATATCCAAAAATCTGTTCAATTAATAAAACTGGCAAAGAATCTAGGAATGTGGGATGAATCCAGAAGAGTGACAGGTTTTTCAACCTCATCTTCACCTGTTCCTAATGTTAGGGAGAAAATGGTTATTAAGTGAGATAGAATCTATGAGATCTGTCCCTGCCCATTGTTCTGTGGACATACCAACATTAAAAGAGATTAGGATTAGATTGGTTTTTGAGGGAAGAGAATGAAAATGGTAAAAACTTCTAAGGCAGTCTGGAAATGTAGCAAGTAGCAAATCTTCATAATTTCTCCCCCCGACAACCAAAGCTAGTGCACCCCACAGAGGAGAAAGAAGAGCAGCAGTGTCTGAGGTTCAGCTCCTGGGGTGGTGAGTGCTGGCCCAGGAGTCTGGAGAGCACCCACCAAGGCTCCAGCATCCATGTGGGACAACTGGACATACCCATCCCACCTTGAGGGAGCTGGAAAGTTGATGGGGGTAGATCAGCCCCTCTAGGCACAGAGACTTGTTGGCTACAGGCTTTGCATTCCTACAGGTCATTTGTGGATTTCCCTCGGAGAGGAGGTGGATTTTAAAAGTGCTTTTGAGAACAGAAAACACATGGCACTGAGCTCCCATCTGCTGCCTCACCCAGGAATGTTCTGCTTTGCAGTTAATGTTCTGTATTCACACAGCTGAAGGCTGTAATGGATGTGCCCATGTCTGCAGGATGCTGGTAGTTGTATTTAATAGGCACTTATGTGCTTAATATGATGTAATTGTTAACATAGGATTGCTACACAGTAATAAATCCACTTATTAACAAAGCTTCTGTGGAAACCGACCAAAAGAGAAATGCTGATGATTTTCAACAAAGCATGGTGGTGTTTTGCTTAAGGCAGAAAGCAAAAAATCTCCTGTTTAGCAGATGTAAAATAGTAAATGCCCTCCCTGAATAGACAAAAAGGGTCCACTGGAAGTTACTGTCTGAACTAGAACTTAAGGGACATAAATTTGATACACATTTCTTTCCTTGGTATTTAGAAGAGTCTCTTTTCCCAGTATGTTAACTGGGATAGCTGATACAGAAATCACACTGATCCTGTTTTCCAGTTCTGTCGCTTCAGCCAGGACATGAGTGTTCAAGCTGGCAGTGCTTGAAGAAGGGAAGTGCAAGATTTGGAGATCATAACCCTGTCACACTGCAGTTCATGGTGAGGTGGCCATCTATACAAACTCATTCAGATGCTTCTTTCAAGATATATTTACTGTATTCCACGAAACTGGGCCATGTGTTTCTGCCTTGGAGCAAGATTAGAAGATTATTTTTCCCCGGTAAACAGAAGACTGGTTTTCAGACTTAGTGCAATATAAACAGAAACAAATATAAAAAGGAAAGAAGCCTGTACTTGATGTAGAATTTGAAATAGTGTTAGGCAATTTGAAAGAAAATTTCACTACTGCTCCTTTTAGATTTGAGTTGGGTTGTAGGGGTGATGGAAAAACCTCTGCATGAAAATGGATTCTCAGCAAAACTTACCACAGTATTCAGTGTTGTGCTTTATAGTTTGCCCATAAATAACACAATATTAAAATAACAGCAATAAATTTAGTAAAATACATGATGAAAAGTGATGATTATATATAAACTAAAATGTCTATTTTCCAGCTACAGAAGAAGTATCATCAATTAAATCTCTTCCTTTGAGACTAAGAGCAGATCTTTAATCCTAAATAATAATTTTACCTGTAAAATTTGTATGAAATGAGGAACTACATGTTGCTGGAAGCCATCACAATCAGCCAGTGAAAATGCCTGTTGAATGAATTAGTATCACATGGATGAAAGGCATGATGCTGTGGCTGCATCCAGGTATAGGTGGCCTCCTGGATAATTCAGAATTATGTTTTAAATATGGGTGAAATATTGACTGAGTCAAGGCAGACATGGATTTCGGAAGTGTCATGTCAATAGTAAACAGGCTAGAAAATCCCGTCCCAAAAATGTGATGGCAAGAAAGGGTTAGACATGGGTTTAGCAATTCCTGCTAAAATGCAGTGGTTCATATCTTACTGGAGAGAAGCTTCATTCCTTCTCTCTGTCCTCTGGCCTAACTGAATTGTTCTGAGAATCAGCTTGCCCAGGATTCTGTGTTATTTATGCAAACATTTGCACCATATTGATTAAGAGCAGAGTGCAGCAGAGCCTTTTATAAGCCTTAATACAATTCTGGCTATTGCCATCACTTGGCAATTCATAAAATGATGTGCTAAAAACCCATAACTTTGTCTGTTTTGTCCAGAGTGTTCCCCTGTCAGACTCATGTGGTTTCAGTCCACTTTTCTTTTGTCTGTTTATATGCAGACATAACACTTAACAAGTGATAATGTGTAAACAAGAGCATGCATTATGCAGATAAATAGACTCCCACTGCTGAACAAGCCCTTAGCACTTTGCATTAAAAATAAATACAGATGCAAACCGGAATTCAATATTTATTTTAACAGCAGGACTTTATCATTGGTAGCATTTCCCTGATGTTTCCTGGATTAAATAAGTGGCTTTTAAAAGAGATTCACCAGTCCAGAAGTTTGAAGCAGTTTAAACCTTTTCTTAATAGCACCAGAGGGAGAGATAATAACAATTAGTAGTTCTTCACAATATCAGGAATTACATCTGCATTAACAGACTGAGGGCTGCTGGATTCATGCAGCCACAAGTCTCTTTACCCACTGACAAATGTGGCCACCAGAAGTGAGAGAAAGAAGGCACAAAGTTTTCCACAGATCTCAACATTTTGAATAATACTGAAGAGGGTTTCACTCAAGGCACAAAATGGGTTTGGATTCCATGCTCCATTGAATATCCAGAAGAAAGAAGCATAACTCTCACTAGGCTGTTAAATATCTTCAGTATGTGCTTCTCATTAATTTTAAAGGTGCTGCTTAAAAGCAAATTTGTCAGACATTAAAAAAAAAGTGTTTTATTTTTATTTTATTTTTCTGAGAGCATCACATTGCTAAGCTTGCCTGCAGCACTTATTCTTGAATGCTAGACTCAGTCTTGTTTCCCTCATTGTTTTTGATGTTATTGAGGCCAGAGGGATAAATATGAGGTTCAAGGGATCAGGACGGTAGAAGAAAACAGTGTTTAACTCCAAGTTCTAGGTTCAAGATGAGATCACCGAAAATGCCCTGGTGAGGAGCTGTCAAATAATAATGAGCAAAGCAAGGAGAGTACAGCAAGAAAAGTTCACGAATATTTCTTGGAGTAAAGTTGTAGATACACTTTTGCATTTGAAGTGTTATAGCAAAAAGAAAAATAAAAGCACTGAAACACCTGGATAAGAGCTAGTCGGTTTATGTCCTCTGTTCACTATGGATGCAATTGTGCTTTTTATCAGGCTACCTGTTTAAAAATGCTTTCTCTTGTATAGACATCCATTTAAGTCATTCTATGATTTTAAACCTCTTGTTGTTTTGTTGTGCCTGCCCATCGAAAGGAGGGAAATACCTTCAGTGTATTACAGCTGCATTGCTAGTGTAATCAGTTAAGCCTATACTTTATGGTCATATATTTTTCTTCCTTCAAAGGATCTTGGAGAGAAGTTTTATTCTTTTTGTTGGCACAGAGGTAAAGAAGGAATATGAGAACTATTCTACAACACCTAACCAACTCCAAAAGGTTTGACGTTGGAATTTTTCAGGCAGCTTTTGTCAGAGCGGGGGGCACTCGAGGTAAGTCAGAAATGCTGGCTGAGATCTCTTGCTGTGTTTTCTTTTTGCAAAGTGAGCCCTGGAAAGGATGACACTGGAACTAGTGGGACTTCCCACATCCTGTTTGTATGTAAATCTCCAAATCAATAATTTGTAATGTGCATGTGTTACAAACAAATTTCAGCCCTGCAGGTTAACAGGATTTAAAAAGAACAAGGATCCCTGGTGTCTGCTCCATCATAATCAGGTGACCTTAGACAGGAGACTGGGACTTGGGTTGTGTCAAATCCATGACCACACCTAAAAATCAGTAGGAATGCTTCCACTCACACAAGCGAGGGGACGATTTTTACCCTGCAGAACTCAGCAGATGCTTAGGAGACTTCACAGGCTTTCTGTTTTGTTCTCTCCATTCCCTCAGCAAAGTGCAACATATGGTTAACTTTCCTGTTGCATCGTGGTCTGTTAATGAAGCAGACACTTAAGATAATTATACTTCCCTCTTCAAACTTCCTGATTTGGCAAGCTCATCTATTCGGAATTCTGGGGCATTGCGAGGGTTTATTTTTCATTTCCGCAGCCCTCATTATACATGAAAACCTGCATATTTTGATTTGTTGTCATTTGAAAGTCCAACTAAACATTTCAGAGTCCGGAAGAACATTTGAAGACATTCCCCTCCTTTTCCATGCTGTTGTTTTTATTGTTCTTGGGGTTTTTTCTGGTGTTTTTTTCATTTATTTGATGGCAAAATCAAATTTAATGTTTCATTTGGGTGATGCCAGCTGTCCATTGTGAATGCAAACGATGAGCCAGTGGAGCTGCATGGCTGCCTTGAACGAATGTGTGAAATCGAAGTTACACATCCTGCAGGTGCCTCTGCCAGGAGAATCTATTCACTCAGAGGACATTTAACTGATATATTGTACAGCTGGTCAAACAATGCCTTCAGGCTGTCTGAGACTTTTCACAGGAAATTAAGCGCTTTGGAGTTTGCTGCAACACATTATTTTATAGAACCAGGGTAATTTTGATAGTGCTCTTTTTAGACTGCTAATTTCAGTTCTCTGCCTATCCCATCCAATTTGCCTCTCTTATTCTTTGTTCTAATGAACTATATACACTAAATTTCTCAGTTGCTTTGTTGTGGGTTTTTTTTTTCTTTTTTTTCACCAGTGAAATTGATTCAGCAATGTGAATTGTTTGGTCTCTGGCCCATGGGGTCTTTTCTGTGTGCTACTTGGTGCCCTAATGTTCTGTAGTCTGCAAATCATTTATTCCCATTCTAATGGGAATTCTAATCTAGTCTAGATTTCTATTCCAAGGATACTTTATAAATCATGACAGTTTAAAAGGCACCAAGACAGCAAATGTTGAAGGGTTCTGCAGCTTTTTTTGTGCCTCTCATGGAAAATGTACACACTTAGAGAAAGGCAGATTAAAGTAGCATAATCTGTTCTTTCCAGCTCCAATTTCATCAGACTAATTAAAGATGCCTCCAAAGCCTTTTGTATTCAGCAGAGAACACAGGTTCTTAAAAGCCATTGAGCTTCACATGACTTAAATGTCTGCCTGAAGTTAAACACCTTCTTAAAAGCTTGGAATGGAAGGAAACTTAAAATAAGTACCAATGTTCCTCACAGCCAAAGCTCCCATGCAGCTTAATTAAGAGGGAATTTGTTAGTTAGAGTAGCACAAAGTACGGGCTCTTAAGAGACCATACTGAAGAAAGTAATTACAAAAACAGCTAACCTTGTCAAAACTTTAAATACCAGAAAACTCCCTTACTCTAAAAACTCCCTGCACTCCCTTACTCTACAGAAAATTCCTTACTCTAGTCCTAGGTGCAAGATTCCAGACATTCTCAGGGACTGGAAGAGGAGAAGAAGCTGGTGGGAGAAAGAGGCAGTGACTGCATCAGATTTCTTGGCTGCTGATGTCGGGAGACTGGACTGCACAGAGAGGGAGTTTTTTCACATCATCATCCAATCTGGAATGAAATGGCATGTAGTTTTATGTTGGTATTTTTTGACTGAAGCCTAGAGAGTCAAGTCAAAAGACAGCAGTCCTCAAGGGCCCTGATGAACAAAATGAATGTTCACATTAAATTTGAAAACATTGAAGAAACCATCTAAATGATGCAGGTGGCATCAAGTTTGGGATGCAGTGGTTTTTCTTGGAGTAATTTCAATACCTACAGCAAAAAGAAAAATCTCTACATTTTCAAGGATCCTAAGGAGCTCTGACTAGAATTGGTGTGATGAGCTGGGGAGACAGTGAGGGGTTTTGGGGAGCTACACTTAATTCCCAAGGGTGGAAGGGGAATGGAGAAAACATCAGTGTCTTCCTCTGAAATGGTTCCACTTCAGTGGGGAAGCCCAGCTTGACCTTGCCTAAACGTGAGGACAGCAGATGACATTAGGAAGATCCTGAGTGTCTTATTAGGCACTCAGATCCTTGCAGAAAGGAAAGGTTATGCAAATGAGTGTCTTTTCTTTATTTTTTTTTTTTTCCCTAGACTGCTGACACAAAACTCTGATGAGATTTGGGGGACATGTTTTAAATTAGAAACTTGGGAAGAGTTGACAGTTGCAGAAGGGCACTGAGGTCACCCAAAGACATCTGGTAGGACTGTCAGTCAGGAACACGATGCAATTTTGCCAAGCATAGGGTAGGATAGAAAATTGAGCTGCATTGGAGAAGGAATAGATGAAGGTCAGAGTTGAATTCTCAAAAAGTAGCAAGGTTACAGATGTGAACTACATCAAATTAGGCACAGGGCCAAAAGTACACATTAGAAATGCTAGTATGCACAAATGTTTATGAAAGTTTGTGTAATTTCTGAATTTAAACATAAACCAAGTCAGCGAAAATTACAGGAGAGAAAAAAAGTGCCTCTTGAGGACTGTTGATTCCGGATCTCTAGCAGACAGTGAATATAATCACCTCTGTTTATTTGGGCCTCTGTTTTTAGGATAGTGTCTAATTTCATCCTTCCTGCCCTGTGTGTGTCCCCATTCCCTGACTTCCCACTATTTGTTGTCACCTTTTTCCTTGACTGCTAGCACAGGCTTTGCTGAGAGCTTGCTGGTGATTGATGTTGGGAAAATACTTGGAAGTTGCTAAGGTATTAAAAATACAGGGGTATTCTCACTTTGTCTATTTCTGTACTGACTTCAGTGCCTGGCAGTGTTTTCTCACACCAGGTGAAGGTTGGCCTGTCCAGGAACAGCTGGTTTGCAAAATGGGGCAGAAAGTGTTTCAAGAACAGACATTTATGGAACACTGAATGGACAAATAACCAACTAACCTGCCTCCTAATACAACAGAGGCAGAAAATTAAATCTAAAGAGGTAGTAAAAAACCAAAGCTATGATCTAAATACTGGGGTATCATTTTGAGCAAAACTATAGGTGTTCTTGTTGTTTCTTTTTCCCTCTTTCTGCTAGTCCTAAGTCTCTGAAATAGAGATTAAATCAGCATGACCTGAATTGTTCCTCCAGACTAATTAACCTTAGCCCAATGATATAGTTAGCTGCTTACAGCACTGAAATTCATCACTGTAAAAGTGTCTGCAACTGGAGATGGTCCTGACCCAAAACTGAGATTCAAGCATCTGTGTGTTTTGGGCAAGCAAAGTATATGGCCCTGCCTCCAGAACTGAACGCTGCCTTTCTTGTGAGCTCAGGTAAGCCTCAGATCCAAATCCAAGGAGAATCTTGAGCGTTGTCTGTCGTGGTTTAACCCTGACAACAGAATACTGTGCAGCTCCCTGCTCTGTCCCCAGCGGGGTGGGGAGCCAGCACTACCCAGCAACAATCAAAGCAGGGTGTTATCAGCAACATTCCCATGCTAAATCCAAAACACAGCACTGCACCAGCTACAAGGAAGAAAGTTAACTCCATCCCATCCAAAACCAGAACACTGTCCCCTCAAAGGCTTGTATTTCAAATGCTGAGCTGTGGCAGCTGAGGATGAATTAGATCAGGAAACCAAGCTGACAACAAAGCACTTTGCTTTAATACAGAAACAGCTTGGAAATCAATCTGGCTGAAACTTTAACATGGCTGCAATGACATTTCTACAAAAGACTCTTTTGCTAGGCAATCATGCATTGCCACTTCTTAGGGAAGCAGAATTCATGGTTGCCTTGCAAATATTCACAAGGATTATGCAAAACATAAAGAGTATACTGTGAGTGTGGAATCGCTATAAGGACATGGATGAGATTGTAAGAAAGATTTCTGTGGAATCTTCACATTCTGTCAGGACTAATTACTCCCTGTCTGGAGGAAGGGTTCTCACCTTTGTTATGGTAGCAATGTTTTGGGCAGTACTGGCATGTCACTCTCAAGGTGGCTGTGCTGGACTGGATGTCAGTCTAGAACCCCAACATGTCAATTCTAGAAATGGTCTAAACCCTCATCAGCTGCAGGGGTGCTCAGATCTTAATCTTAACTTCATTAATCCTCTTTTCAGATTCGTTCTTTTAGTCCAGTGATTCGTGATCCCCCAGGAAGTGTGCTGACCCCGTGGTTCTATTTCCCCTAAAAGGCCTATAAAAAGAGAGAAGCCTGGACCTGAGGGGCAAGTTTCTGTAGTTTACGGAGGAAAAGGTGGGTAGGCTGATCCTGTTGCTGTTTTGTTCAACACAAAGGTTCAGCTTCCTTGACAAATGATGGACAGTGCCTCCAAAATTGGAACTTTGATCCCAAAGGGGCCCTGTGTTATTATAACATAAAGAACGGTTATTAAACTGTCAGAGGGTTAATAGTTTCATCTTAATAATCTTGATAGATGGTGCACATTTCACCAGTGCTCCAAAAGCCCACAATGAGCTTTAAAATATTTTACTATTGGCTTGCCCTTCATTTCCCAAGGAAGTCTAAGGAGAACTCTTCTTGCTAATAAATTCTTTATCATAACATAGCTGGTTGTCCCCTTGTAGAAGGGAAATATATCCTTTGCTGTGCTGTCTGATTAATTGGTCTAATTTTATCAGGAAAATTAAATTCTCTTCGTTATCTAGGAAGTTATTTAAAGAGGTCTGAGTAAAACCCCTGCCCATGAGCCTGATGACTTCATTAACTTATTACTTTTTAAGTGAATTTTGTCTGAAGGATTCCCTTCAACTTTGAGGGCTATTTGTCTTTTGTTCTCAGGATTTCAGAGTGACAAATGGGATGTCAGATATGACTTACTGTAAGACCTTATGGGATTCACAGAGGGTAGCTTTTACCCTTACCTCTAAATGCTCTGTATGAGACAGCCTGTAAAGCTGGCCAATTTTGATGATCAAACCAGGTATCTCGGTGGCTTTACAACAGGCAAAGTAGCTGCACTCTTAACTGAGGCAGTTCTTAAAACATTATTGATCTTTGAGAAAAAGTAATAAAATGTATGTGTATAAATATGCCTAGGAGTTGATCCCAGTCCTGTGTGTGTAGTACATAAAACAAAGGAGATTCCTGGCAGTGTTAAAACATTATAAACTAATGCTTTACTTCTCTTTGCCTAAACCTGTATCAGAAAAGGGGAATTTCCCCCAATGTGCAAAGCTGATGAAGATCTTTATCTTTGTATTTTCCAGAAGTACTTCATGATGAATATAACAACCAGACTGAGAGGCTCTGCTAACTCACTTTATACTGGCCTCATCCCTGGTGGAAAGGGCAACAGCTGGCAGTGAGGTGGGACCATGGAGGATATAAACCCTCATGCTTTAAATCATAGGCCAATTAACATTAGCCTGTGTTTAGGAAGAGGTTTCCCCACAGGTTTATAGGATTGTGAAAGTATATTTGCTGCCCAGGACCATGTCCAGATGCCCTCTGAATGTCTCCCAGGCCCATGAACGCCTCTACAGCCTCTCCTATCAACACGTCTAGGACATGTTGTGGCTCGAGCTCCCTGTGTTGGCCACCAGGACCCCAGGTAATTTTCTGCCAAGCTGCTCTGCAGTTGGTTGGCTCCCAGTGTAAGCTGCTTGTTCCTTCCCACTTGCAGGAAATGCCTCCCCAGGCACAGGAGAGCTGCTCCTTGGTGGTTGATCAGTCCTTTCAGCTCTTCACAGAAGGCACTGAAGGATAATTTGCATCTACTAAACCACAGTAAGTTATGACAGTAATGCAGACAATAGTCTGCTGTAATATATTACACTTCATAAAGTTTGGAGGGAGACATTAAAACACAAGTGAAAGCCTTTTATTGATTGCCCAGAAAGGGGATCTAGAGATCAAAAAATTGCTACAGGAAAGGAAAACAGAAATGCTGCAGAGTTCTGTTCTTGGGCACTCTTCATTTACAGCTCGCTGCTTTAAGTTTTAATGCTTCATCATTCAATTAAATCATATTAAACACTCAATATTTGTATGTAACAATATGAAATGTATATAAGATTACAAGCATATTAGGACATGGAGAAGGCTGTCCATTATTTTTATTAACAAGTTTAATATAGATGCAGTGGTCAGGCATATGTGATTTATATACTTATATATGATTTATATATTCTGTAAACCTGAGGGGAATATGGTGGTGGCATCCTCCCTATCCATAAGAAAGGTGCACTGAAATATCCTAAACCTCACAAAGCACAAAGTCTGAACAGGTATTTTATGGTAAAAGATAAAACAAACCCACATGTATTGTGCCCTTCCCTGTCAACATAACTTGTGAGTGTTCCTTTTCCTCCATCTTCCTTCTATTATTATCATCCTGTCTGAGCTAAATGACCTGTGACAGATGAGAAATACAGGATAGTTCATGGACAAATATCACACTCAGAATTGGACATATTGTGAGAGTGTTGTAACCTGCTATGCTGAAGCTTAACAGAAATGCAAAATAATTTTTTTTTATTCAATCTGGAACAAGTTTCCAGGGAGTGGATTAAATTAAGTGCAGGATAAGGCTTCATTGTGTTAGACTTTTCTGATTGAAAGATTGGCTTCTGTGACTTTGTGTGGAAGGTAAGAGCAGTGGGAACTTCCTGGTTAAATATGAGATGGCACATCAGACTCAATGCTGCAATAAACATAATATAATAATAATAATAATTCATTCTTAATTCCCTGAGCGTTTTGGAGATATTTCCAGTTTTGATATTCAGTGTGCAAGTTGGATGCTTGCCTCTCTTAAGCCCAGGTTGCAACAGCATCTTTATTCTGGACTGAACTTAAACAAATATAATGGTCCTGGCGTTGGATCTGGGACAAGATGAAGTCACAACTTTTAAGGTCCCTTCTAGCTCTATAGTTCTATGAACATGTTCCACCATCAGAGCTGGACACAAATTAGCTGCCAGGGTTTTTTTTCCTCCACATAAGGTACACATTTTGTTCCTTCACAGAAGAGAGAACGAGTCCTCCCACGTGAAGCCACCTTTTATTCCTTTGCAGGATGTTCATCTGGTGGCAACCTGCCATTTTTCAGGAGCACTCAAATAAAACAAAAGTAGTATTCATAAATTATAGTCCCTGAGCTTTGTAGCTCTTTCTGTATAGTTGAAGTGTTATTTATAGCGAATCCTAGGCAAGGCATATTCCTTGGTTAGTGAGTTCTTATTTTTATGTGGGTTAGGCAGATTGTTTTCTGTAAACGGATGCTGTTCTCTCCATGTAAATCCAGCAAGAATTTTATGGCTGATATCTCATCTGGCTCTGATGCTGTGATAGAGCTTCTTTCAGTAAAAGTTGTTGGAACAACAATGCCATCAGTTCAGTTCTGCCCCCTTCTTATCAATCCATTTAAATAATGTTTAAATCTGGGGACAGGTGAGTGATTTGTTGGAAGTTAATGACAGCCAAATGAAAGGATAAGATAGTTCAAAGATAAAGGTGAGGCAATTTCACTCATCTTGTCTAAGGAGTTTGTGACTCAAAGGTGTTTTGTTCTTCAGCTGCTCCTTGAAACATGATCTGGTTCATGAAATTCTTATTTATTGGTTTGGCTGTTGGGTTTTAATTCTGTATCTGATAATTCAGTGACTGTTGCTTCTTTTTATTTTTTTTATTTTATCTGCAGAATTAATTGTTATTATCTTGAAGTAGTTGAAGTACATTTCTTGAAAATAATGTAAGACATGCACCTTCTGCCAAATTTTAGCAGCTTGTTAATGCTAATCCCAAGGACCATCTTGCCTCTGACAACAACAGCAAATTTCAAATTGCTTTTACAAGAAATTCAACAGATCAAGTCAATATTTTGCGAAACAGCTTGGGTTGTCACTGAGCAGAAATGGTTTTCCTTGCTATGCAGCAGCTCAACAGCTAAGCTCAGCTGTGGTTTGCATGGATTTTCATCAGGAAGATATGGATCTTCAGTTCTGGAACTAATGCTCTCTGAATCCCACTTTCTGTTGACCAAGCCTGTATCTGGTGGGCAGTGCTGTATGGCTCCTAGCTCTGCTGGTCAGTAGTTTATGTAAATTTTAATTTCTTTATGTGAGAAAAGGAGTTTGTGTGCTAGGGGAGATGAATTCTCTGCTATGTTGGTGTGGTCTTTATCCTCCAGTGGTCATCCAACTCAAGGTCCTTTCAGGTGGAAAAATCTTCAGGCATTGGAGTCCATATTCCGACTCTAGAGATAGAGGCATTTACTGAGTGTGACGTGCAGCCAGCAGTGAGATTTTGTTAGAATTTCTGAAATGCCACAAATTAATTTTTTTCTATCTCATACATGTTGCACTCAGGACCTGACAGATTCGCTTTTCTACTTCAGGATGGCAAGTTAAGAAATAATAATCTTTAGCCTCTTAGATGGCAAATACATAGGAATTACTAATTATGATGTTGAATAGTGTCTTGGAGAGATGAACATCCAGGCTGGCTGATTTAAGGTACCTTTTGTCAAGGATAAAAACAGTGACATGAAACTGTATTCTTCTGGTATCTGTTGATTTAGGGTAACTGGGGAGATCACAGAACTCCTATTTCACATTGACTTTGGTGATATGGACAGTGAAATCCGTGTCAGCAAGATGTCTCTCTCAGGCCCAGTGTTGGACTAATGACAGAGTTGATTTATACAAAACTGATAGCTTTAGATAAAAGTAAATGCAAGTAGAGTGGAATTTTTGGAGAATGTCAGTCAGATTTATGGCTTTTTGATTAAGGACTGCATTGGTATCCACAAAGATGTAACAGACTTTTGCAGTGATGTAGAATTTGATGTAATATCGTGGTTGCTTGAAGATGGAGCAGTCTTTGGATTTGTCAGTGTGCCTTTAATTTATTGGGATCTTGCCAAATGTGGAAGTAGTTGTCAGTGGGAAGCCACTACCCCAAACCAGAGGGACATTTTTGGTGCATTTCAGCATGGTCCATGGCATTCAACACCTGGGAGTAAAAGGACTCTTAAGGTTCATAAAACTTGCAACATGAAGGGCATCAAAATGTTAAATGCTGAGGGCAAATGTCAATCTTGCAGATCGAGGTCACTAAGAGGAGCTGAGCTCCACTGCCGTAAAATTCCTATTCAAACAATGGTGATTTCAAATCACCACTGATTTAGAAACACTGAACAGCAGTGGTAGCTTTGGATTAGGGAACTGTATCCTCCCAAATCAAAAAAGGGTGAATGTTTTGGCTTCAGACAATCTCAAGCCTTCAGTACAAGGTTGTGTGAGAGGCCTACTGAGATGTGGGCTGTTGGTAAGGAATGAAGGAGCAGGAGGTGATAAAAAAAGGATTTTTATCTGTCTAGTGCATTGGCAAAGACTGGTTTTTTTCCTCAGTTCTTGAAAATCTGTTTTGTGATCCAATGTTAAAAACTACAGCCAGTGGAGAAAACAGGCTCCAAAATCATCCGGAGACTGGAGAAGACTTTTAGCAATGAGAAGTGCAAAACAAGTTCAGTCTGTGCAGGTCTCAAAAAGATAGTAGTGGGATGACTTGATTGCAAAATGTAGGTGCCTTTGACAAGAGAAATTAATGGGTAGTAATGAGCTCTTCAAATTAGCACAGAAATACACAGCAGGTTGGTCATTGGAAGCTGGTACCAGAAAAACTCAAATTCAGTCATGAGGCACAATTTTAACTGTGCAGAGTACAAACTCCCAAAAGACATATTTGGCCTCTGAGTTGCTGGGGTTTTTTTGAAATCAAGACTGAATCCCTCTATGGATGGCATCCTTTAGCTGTACAGAAGTTACTGGGCTTTTTTCATTGGTAACTGGGTAAAATTTAGCGGCGTGTGGCACACAGGAGGTAATTCAAGATGATTCTAAGAGTCCTGTCTGCCTTTAAGCTCTATGTAAAGCCCAGTTCCTTCATTTTGTGTAGTTCAACAGGCTGCTTGTATTTCATTTTATTCTCTGGCACAAGCCTTACTTTCAGCATCCAGTATTTGTATCCATGGATTGAGGAGAGGTGGCTCTGCTCTTGGGCATCCCTGAAACAGGGTTTGATTTTGAGGTTTGTGTTTGTGGTCTGTGTTTGTGTTTGTGGTCTGGCCAGCCTGGCCTGTGAGCACTCAGGGACTGCCTTGTGCCCATCAGTTTTTTGTAACACACAGTCTCATGCAGCCCAACCCCCTGTGTTTGGAGCATCAGCTTTTCCAGATTTTAATCACTCTCCTTAGCCTTGACCAGATGAAGGAGCAGAAAATGCCTCTCAGCCACGCCGCAAGGCCGTGAAATTGCGTTAAGCGCCGCTCGTGAAAATGACTGGATCTGCTATTTTAGTCTAAGTGTCTAAATGTTTTTTGAAATTGTAATTTTCCTGTGCTGCTGTGTGTAAAGGTGACCCCTGTGTGCTGGGCCCCGGGCAGTTTGCTGCAGACAGCTCATCAGCGTGATTCATTTGGCGGGGTACCCAGTCAGCACCTCCTCGGCAGCAGCCGAGCAGGATGGAGCTCCTCTCTCATCTGCCAGGATGTAAAGGCACCTACTAGAGATGCAGAACTCTCTGGAGATGCATTAGGCTTTGATTTTTGTGGCAGCAACACATTTACCAGGGGCACAAAGATGATAACCCTTCATTCGGCCTGGTAGCAGCCGAGCAGGGAGAGGCAGGGCAGCGTCCCCTGAGGAGCCCTGAGCTCCTGCTGGAGAGGGAGGGCTGAATGATGTATTCCCAGTCACTGCTCTTTCTGTCTCACTTTCACCTCCTTTAAAATTGTTTAAAATTGCAGAACAGAACCAAGAGTGGTTTGTTGCTGCCTGTGGCCACATGATGGCACAAATCAGTCAGAAGAGCATCAGTGTATAATCGGAGCATGGAGAGGAGTTCAGGCTCCTCTTCTGGGCTCTGCTGGTCAGGGCTGATCCCTTCTCGCTGCTGTTTTGATCCACAAGTGACCATAATCACAGTGAGGGACAATGGTGGTGTTTCAGACACAAGCTTAAAAAAAAAAACACAGAAAAAAAAATTAGAACAACAAAAACAGTCTGAAGCAGGAGCAAAAAGCATCTCTGGCAAAAAAGAAGAAGTCGGCCTTTAAAAATGGCTGGTGGGAAGAAAACTTTTGTTTATTTGTTTTGGGTTTCTCCTCAAACGATCAGTAAACTTGTAGGAATCAGGAAACCCTTTTGATTTCTCATCTAAGTCCTGAAACATAATGTATTGTATTTTCTTTGTGAGACGTAGTGGGGGATCTTTTATATATATATATATATGTAAATTGTCTGCCACTAAAGAAAGTTCTTTGCCTCGTCAGTGATAGAGATGATGCCTCGTGAAACCATCTAAGTGTGCCACAGGATCAAAATGATCTGGTGTGTTACCAGTAAGTCAAATAGTGATTAAGGAAAATCAGCTTCGGAAGTTATTATGACATTTATACTTGGTTTATCACAACTTCAGTGGTGTTAATTCCTGCATCCTGCATTTATTTCCACTATCTATAATTACTAATAAAACAGCAAAACCTTGTTAGTATCATAGCTCTCACTAGGTAATATCCTTTTCTATTAAGAATAATTTGCATAAAAGAGAATTCCCAGTTGAATAGAAAATGTGGAAGTATGTTCCGTACTAATTCTAATGGTAGCAGATAAAAATCAGTAGCCTATGCTGCATAAACACATTCAGCATTTGAATTAAAGACTGAACATCCACAGGGTTGTAGGAAATAAATGCAGAAGCTCTAGAAATCTCTGTGGGCTCTTATATTTTACTCTGAAGTAAACACAAAGGAACATAAAAGGAGTAAAGAAAAGAGTTGTCAAGATATTTGCAGTTGTGACTCCAAAGCAGCTCCTTTTTCCAAAAGTGACTTCTTTTTCCAGAGTTTTTCCGTAGTAAGTGGTATCTGGATGGAAGAAAAGATGAGGAAGGACACGTGAATCTGAAGAAGGCTTTGGATGGAGATTTTCAAAGTTAGGTCAACTGCTAGGAATTGATTCTCTTAATACTGTTGCTCTCCATCTCCCTTCCTCACCCAGTGGCTTTAAAACCCTGTCCTAAATGTCTGCCTCAGCAGAAATATTGATCTCCTTCACTTCCAGTTCACTCCTTGCAACAGAGAGGAAAGGTGATATTCCCAGCACCACTGCCTGACTTGGGTGGGCTTAGATTCCCTGTTGCTAGCAGGAACACGCAAAGGTTCTGTGTAGTTCTCAGGAGAAGTCTCTCGGGCTACTTTGAAAGATCATTGTGCCTTTATTAACAATACTTTTGTGAGTTCTAGGCTTCTGGTTCTAGACATTTGTTGCGGTGCCTTTTTTAAGCGTGGCATGATGTAGCAAGCTGCAACCTTCCCAGGTTGGGCCTGGGAGCAGGGCCCCGCAGGGCCGGCGGCGATAAAGGAGGCGAGGGAGGGTCTCCGCATGGGGTTCCACAGAGGAACCTTATTTTACATAGCATGAAAATCGCCAGAAGCAAAGACAAAGCCGCAACAGGGCCGTGGGATTTTGTATGGGGACGCGGAGGGCGGAGAGAGCACGAGGGCNGGGTCCCCACAGATATAAAGTTAGCAAAATTAAAGGTAAAGAAAAAAAGGTAAAGAAAAAAAGAAAATCTGCACTGCTAAGCCTGCAGGAAGGTGTTCAATCATAAGACAGTGCAGTCGCATCCTTGAATGGAATATGAAAATTTGCAACCATGAAGCAAGCATTTGACATTTTTGTTAGTAAACAAACACAGCACAGTTTCATTTCTTGTGACACAGCAACAGCACAGCATCTTCTGCCTCCTTCTCTCCCCCTCTCCTTGCCCTTTTCTCTGTTCTCCTCCTGCTGTCCCCCTTGCTGGCAAACATTCCAGAGGCCAGTGGCAACAGCCATGTCTCTTTCAAGCTGAGTGCATTAGTCATGCATTTGAGAGGGTTGTTTTCCTGCCCTTGGGTACCCCAGCACGCAATGGGGAAAATGCAGGAGTTCAGGGACTGCTGAGTGCTCAGCTGCTGCTCTTTCCTAAGTGGAGGCAACTGGCGAGCAAGCACAGCATTTAGAAATAAAAGAAAATATTTTTCTGTGGGGAATGCTTTTTTGACCCCACAGCTGTTAGGCAAAATGGAAAAAGAAAAAAAAAAAAAAAAGGATGAAACGGTNAAAAAAAAAAAGATGAAACTGTTCCCATAGAGAGAGAAAAATTCTTATTAATTTTTTTAAAGAGGCCAAACTGCTTTACTACATCGAATTCTTGCACCGTACAGAGGAAACACTTCATCTTGGAATCATGCTTTTAGATGTACCTATCCTAACTTTATTTTTATAGTTCACTATCACTATTAATGCTTAGTGGTATCTTACACTGTATTTGTTATGCTTTTCCTTGTGAAGAATTTCATAAGCAACCCACCAGCCTTTCACAGATTTTTTTTGACATGGAATACAGAATTTTCCAAATGAGAAGTACAGTGTAAGTTAAATACAATCATAGAATGGTTTAGGTTGGAAGAGGCTTTTAAGATCAAGTCCAAACTTCCAAGTCCACCAGTAAATTATGCCCTTGAGCCCCTCATCTACACATCCTTCAAATACCTCCAGGGATGGTGATTCACACCCGCAGCCTCTTCGAGTGCCTAACAGCCCTTCCCATGAAGAAATTTTCCCTAATACCCAACCTAAACCTCCCCTGATGCAATGTGATATTCAGAATTTAATCCCATTTGGAATTTAGAGAAAACACAGGTGGAATGCTCAAACTTGCAAGAATCCCTTGGGTTTTTCACTGAACATGGAGAGTCAGGACCTTGTTTTTGTATTTCATCCAATTAAATTGCCTTTGATCCCTGATTGCCGTACTAAGGTACTCCACTAAGTTGTATCCAAAAAAAAAAAAAAAAATTCCCAAATTGCTTATCTCTGGTACCCGTTTTGAAGTATGCTGTCAAGGAGAGGAATTAAGCTTCACTGTGGCACGTGTCATTGGGTAATGAATTCTGAGCTTTGCATGGTGCTGCTTGTGTGCCATGATAAGTAAGAATAAGTAATAGGCCTCGAGTGAAATTGGAGCCAGATAAAGCTCAGTGTTCTTGCTTTCAGATTATCTGTGAACTTTAATCGGTTTGAGGCCTGGTGGTTGTGTTGGAGCCTAATGCAGTTTGATTTTGATGGCAGGGATGCAGTTTCAGATGGAATATGGTGACTAGGTAAAGCAGAAGGAGTTCATGAAAGATTGTTTGGAAATTACATCAAGCAGAAGAAAAGTTCAGGTGTACTTGTCATTGCAGGGGAGAAAATGGAGTGCTGAGGGCAGAAAGGCACTGAAGCTTTAATGGGAATGTAGGAAGAAGCATTCATACACCAAACAAATTCTGTGGTCTCTAGGAAATGCTTTATGAAACCTTTCAGTCTTAATCTGCTGGATGGCTGAGGAATCAGGGAGTCCACTGGAGAGCTCAGTATTTTGTTTCCCAGACAAATATGCTTGAAATAGATGTTTTTCCCTGCTGTCCTCACTGGCAAGGCAGTGCTTCTCTTGCTGTGTTGCTCTGCTGGCTGTCAGTGTGTTCAAGTCAAGGAAGGTCTCAGCACCATCCTGGGAAGAACCCAAAAATCCAATCCCTGACATCTCCAAGCTTCAGCTGCCTACAAAATCTCACTGACTGCTGTGGCAGCAGGCGCTGTGTCCCTATGGGAACAACTTCCACTTCATTTAACTAAAACCATGAGCTTGGCATGTGACAGTAGGCCCAGGGGAGCACAGAGTACTCTGTCCCCAGTGTTTCACTCCTGGGAAAGCCAGACACATGTCCTACACCAGCCTGAGGAGTGCCCTGCAGACAAGTCTTTGAAGTCTCTAACCCAGAGATGCAGCCAGTAAGGGACAGTAATTTGGATTAAGCTGTAGACCTCCAGCTTGACTGCAGCTTTTAACTGAGCTTCCTTCATTCTCAATTGTTCCCAAGACCCCTTTTCCTTTCACATCCTTAAAAAGTGATCATATTATTCTTGGGCTGTTGCATATGGGCTTGAATGGAATTTAAACTGCCTGCCTGACAATGACGAATGAATCAACTCTAAATCCCTTGATGTGGATCAGCTATATAGCATAACAATAATATTGTTGTTTAACATTTATATTGAAGTAATACCATGAGGAATCTCATCCATTCAGGGACCGATTTTGCTGGAAACTGAATAAAACGCACAGCAAAATAGCAAGTCTTGTTCCAGAGACAAGGCTGTCTAAAAGACAAGCTGTACCAGTGGAAGGAGACAAACAAAAGAGACAAGGAGCAGAATGATATAAATGACAGTTGCATCTTTACAGAGCTTCACAAAACCTGGGTGCTGCTTAATTTTCTTGCATGGTTGATCTGCCATGTTGTTTCTAGATTTTGCTCATCCCTTTCCACTTTCATCTTCTTTACCTATGCTGTCAAATAATCTCTTAAACCTCAGGTTTTTGCTTGCAAAGTTTTGAAAATATTGGAAAAAGGAAGCTGTCCAGGAAATTCCCTGTGACATTTTGTTACTACTTTTTGACCAAATCATTTTAGTTGGCTTTCTGTACCTTGGCATCCGTGCTCAAGCTTACTTGGGTGAATTCTTCTCTGCAAGATGTTTGTGAAGCTGTCTTGGTAAATTGTCAGATTCTTTACTTGGATCCAACTGTGTTGAATCTGTTACATTCCCTCCCATTTCTCACTTTGTAATGTTTTCAAAATTGCAATTGGACTTGTCTGGAAATGTATATATTTATATATTTACTTATTTTTTAACAGATCCATTCTTGCTACTGTTCATGGTTCCCTGTGTCTTGCAGGGGAGAGATTTTAAATCACTCACCTGCTTGGTCTAACTATTTTCTCTGGAGCCCAGTGCCACAAATTTTTAGTAAAAGAAAACTTAGGCCTTTTGTTTCAAAAGGAGCAGAGCCCTTGACTGTTTTGGAAAGTCACACCCTGGTTGTACATTGTTACAGATATGTTAAAAAGAGAGAAAGAAAAAGAAGGAACACATCTTAATAAAATATTTAAAATAAAAATATTTTTTATCCCATAGGTAAGCTCTGTGTGTATATGCCCATGTATATGAAGGTGCTAATATACATGTTAAAAGAAAATTTGGGCTTCTAGGCCACATTCCCAGAATCCCACACACCAAGGTCCTGTTACAGATCTTAACAGTACTAGCAAGACATCATTTAGTCAAAGGATATAAATACAGAATTACTTTTTGGAGAGCATTCTTCTAGCCTGGATGACTTGTGCCATATTACCTGACACGATTCCTGTTACTTTGTGAGCTTTTACTAAGCTGGAAGCATTGGCTTGATTATTGTCTAATAAAAAAATGTCCATGTGCTAAATTTAAATGCCAAGGAAAAGTGAGGCATGTGTACTATAAATTATGAGTTGTGATAAGACTGTGGATAATTCCAAATGATAAATGGTTTAATTTTATTTTTATGTGAAGAGGCTGAAACAAGGCTGTACTTTGCTCTGAAATGACACAGTAATTGGAGTGAGTAGAGGATTACTGCATTTGTCCTGACTTAACATTTCATCAGGATCAGATAGACTTAATTTAAATTTGGGTGGTGTTTGTCAGAGGCCTCACACTTGGACTGCAGTGCCCTCTGCTCAGCTGCAGAATAGGTACAGCCTTGGCCACTTTAACATCTACCTGCAGTGAGGATGTCACAACCCACATTTCACTCTGCTTTGGATCTTGATCATTTTACAGGGTCAGAAATCTTTCTGGATTAACTAGGGAAAAATGATGCGTCTCTGCCAAGTGACTGTAGGATTGCTGCACAGCCAGCTGGATTCCTGGGCAGCTCACACAAATTTGTATACAAATAGAAGGCTGTCTTGGGGCTGGATTGCGTTAAGGGGGGAAAAGCAAAACACCATGGAAAAAACTGAGCAAAGGAACACAGAAAAATAAATATATGTGCCAGTAAATTGCTAAAACTGGTTGCTGTGATTACTTGAGCGATATGTCAAAATATATTTTGAAAAATGATGATATGCTATTCTTGTGAAGAGTGCAGTGCTGAAGAAAAATGAAATAATGGGAGAGGGGGATAAACTCCAAGAGCAATTTTGCCTTTTAAAGCATATACCATATCCCCCATGTCCAAGTTTGACAGTGTAGTCTTCTCAGAGATGCCTTTTGGCCACCATAAGCCTCAGTCAGGAAAACATGCAATGGTGTTTGTCAGAATGTGCAGGAAGGGGAAATTCTGTTAGAGTTTATTGAATGATTGATGATAATTTAAATCCACTTCAGAAAAGCTGTTATGTTCTTGAGTCATTTCTTGGCTAATGTGCTAATAAAAATGCATTGTATAATGCTACTGCTGGATTTCAAACAATTTAACAGCAAAAAGTTGCTTACTGAGGAATATCAGAGGTTCCTCCAGAAGATGAATATTTGATGGTATTTATCATGGCAATGGTCTGGGTCTTGTTTACATTTGCAAAACAGAGGGAAACCTCGCAAAAATCTTTCCTGGTTTCAGGGATGAGTTAAGCGTTTAGGAGGCAATTACCTCTGCTCAGCTTCGCTGCAGGCCCTGGGTAGATTATGGAGCAAATCCTCTGTTTGCAGACATGCGAAGAAGGTCACTCAAAAGAGCCAGTGCAGATTTATCCAGTGAAAAAAGGCATTCCCTGAGTGCCTTCTAGGATGAGATGAGTGCTTGTGTTGTTTGCTTTGCCATTAGCAGGGCCTTTGGCTCAGTCTCTGGTGGTGTTGTGGTTGCAGCTCAGCTGGTGAGGTATGAACTGCACAAAGTGATGAAATGGATGGAAACCATCAGGACTGCTGGACTCTTAAAAGAGGGGCACAGTGACAGGACGAGTGACAATGGACAGAGGTCGGAATGTGGAAAATTCAAAACTCATATTATTAAGGATTTAATTTGTTTTTTCACCATGAAGAGGGAAATACACTGGAAAAAATTGCCCAGAGAAATTGTTGTCTTCACATCATAATTCTATACTCCAAGGTTTGTCCTAATGTATCTCTTGTGCTCATAGGATACTTCAGCTTTATCTCTCTGAAGTTGCTACAAGAAGCAGAGATTTTTGTTGTCATTAGCAGCACTATGAGAATCATGGGTCTCTGAACAGAAGGTGCAGTACAATGGGCAGGCAGGGAATGAGGCTGAACAGTTTAATAAAACGACTTTCAAACAAATTGCCTGAAATGCTTTGCGACTCCAGCAAGGCAAGCCCCCAAAGGTACAAGCTCCTTGGGAAGCAGAATTCATCTGGAAAATAGTTTTCAAATGTCTCTGTTGCACAGAAATCCCCCTGCTCTCCCTGCCCACAGTGGTTGTTCTTTCTATTTGGAATTGGCAATCTGTTTGTACAATCCTGGCTTTGCCAAAGCTGTTTTTGGTGTCGGTGTGGTGAGAACTCCACTCTGGCCTTTGGGACCCTTTGAAATACTTGTAGAGACAAATACATGTTCAAAAGGACAACCATAAAAGACTGGAGTCTTTCGTGAACTCTCTGGTTAAGGTGTAATCCTAAACAGGAAGAAGTACAAGGGAACAACCTGTATACTCAATTAATATCATTTACCTGGGTTTGATGGATGTGTTTTTCAGGACACTGCTTTGCATAAGACAATTTGTTTTGGTTTTTTCCCCTCTGACAATGAATTTGGGGAACATGAATCTCTCACCTCTGTCTTTCATCTGCCTAATTTTACATATGTGCTGGAATACCCAAAATAAATAAAAGCAATCAGAGAACCACAGGAACTGCAAGATAAAGTGGATGTTTATGTGTTTGGTTTGCCATCTGCTTTCTTTTGGACCAAATACCTGTGTATTCAGTCCAAAACCACAGTGTGCATTTCTTTTATTATCCGTGCATGCTGCTTGCCTCATATTTAATCATATTTTTGTTATTTTATTACAACTCTGCAGATATGAATTAGGTAATTAAAACTGCTCCAGAAAAATTTTAACACCTGTTCTATGCCTTAAATATTGTTTACAGAATTCAGAAAGCTGTGAATCTTGATCTTGTTGAACAGATCCTTATTACTTTAAAGTGCTACACTATCCTTGTATCTTATTTTGTGAGGAAGCTGTTGAAGTCAAAAAGAAAGCTGGCTGCTACTGGATCTAATTATTACAAATTATCTGGCAGTTGTTGCAGCTAGGGACAGGAAGAAAAAATTAATTTTTTTTTTTTTTCTTTTTTTGCTTTTAAGGAAAATCAAGTTTCCATGTTGCAAGGAAGTGTTGCTAGTGGCTACTTTTAAAAACTGTTAATTTCAATTGGCTTTGCTCCATCAGCCACGAGGAAAACACCTGGCAAGCTGCTGCATCCCAGCCAAGTCTTGTTAACCTTTTGGCCTTCACAGTAACTATCAGCAGGCACCGAGTCAGTGCTACTAATAAACTGGCATTAAAACTTCCACCTGCTAATAGCATCTTATCGCTTTTCAGGATTAAATAAAAGGAAATGAGCTGTTTAATTACAGTCAGAGAAGTTTTGCAATGCTGTGCTGCCTTGGATGGTGACAGTAATGCTGAAATGTTTTTAAGGACATGGCTGCATGAACTGATGGCTTCAGAGGTATAGTAGCTATTCTATTTTTTGCTTGTAGGAAGTGTAAAACATCTTATTTTTACATGAAGGTAAGATAAACTGGAGATAGTCTTTTCAAAAGCATGTGTAGGCAGTTGTAAGCAAGGTTGTATCCATGGATTTTTGGTTTTTTCTACTCATCAATGTTCTCCTTAATTATTCTACTTTATGAGGAATTCTTTGCTGGTTTTTAATTTGCTTGCCTCACTGCTAGCAAAAAAACCTGCTCTGGTGTTCTTTGTGCAGCAATGAAGCAGGGGAGAGATATTACAAAGTAGCCAATATTTTTATTCTGTTAAGAGGGAGTTCTTCCATTCTGATTTTTCTGGAACACAGGGAGCCAAAAAAAAACCTGGAGGAGCAAAAATCTTGCCTGGAAGTCCCATGTGGGGGGTCTAGGCTGAGTTAATATGTCTTTCTTTGCTTCATCTTCCACTTCTTACCCCAATACCTTGAATATTTTAGGCCAAATTCAGCTGGATTTTGAAGCACCAGCAATGCACTATAGCCCCCATGGAGGTCTGGTTGGGATTTTGGCATGTTTTGGAACCAGGAATGCATACACCACTTCCTAAATGGAAAAAGCAATGCCCTGCTGGCAGCTGATCCAGTTCCAATGGGACCACCTTCACCATGTGTTTTCAGCAGAAAGTGATTTTTTGTAGCCATGTTACAAGCTGTCTGAATTCCAGCAATTTTAATAGTTTGAAATATGAATATCTATCAAAATTAAGATTATCTGTTTAGAAAGAGGCATACAGCAGCAGGACTTTGCTTTTAAGTAACAATTCTCACAACATGTTCCAACCTCTCACTGCTTCCTGGTGGAGAAGTAAGGACTTGGAGGGAGGGACTGTAAAGTCAAGGGAAACTCAATTCATGTCAGCTCTGTTTCAGGAGCTCTCATTTATTTCTCCTGTGAGCCTTGGCTGGGTTGTCAGCATTGTGGTGAACTGTTGAGAGGCAGCATCTTCAAAGACAATAAATCTTTAGGAGGACACAGGGAAGCAATAATGTTATACATGCTGTTGGAGTGTTTATAGCTTTGCTCTTTTTTTTTATTCTGGTTTTCAGAGAAACTTTTGTTGGGGATGTTTATATAAATGCTGTCATGCTTAAAAAAAAAAGCATTTCTTAGTTCCTTTTTTTGCTCAAAACATAGGCAGAGTGTGTTTCTGATCACTTTAAAGGTGACTTGGGAACTGTGTGGACAGAGGAATAAAAGGACACAATAAACTATGATATGTTTTACCTTAAATTGCTGTATGGCAACAGTTTCTAGCGAGACAGATTCCAAGCAACATCATTGCATGGTTCATATTTGCCTTTTAAAGGTCATCAGGTTCTGACAGATGGGATAATCAAACAGTCTCAGATTTGCAGGGGTGTCTGTGTGCCTGTAGCTTAATGAAGATTTTAACTGTTTTAGTCAATGAAATAAGACCTGCTACTCTGACAAGTGTTCTGTGTGGTCTCTTAGAATGAAGATTTTAGAACAAACAGTTACAGAGCCTCAAGTCTGCACATTCTGGCTGAATATTTGAGGACTTTGCACATTTGAGGAAATCAGTTATGCGACTCTTAATTTGCATAGCCACGCCCTCTCTCAGATTAATGTTCCTTTTGTGGGGAAATTTCTAGTTTTCCTTCATGGTCAGGATTTCTGATTCTGGAAGCAGCTTTGTAGCACACAGATACAGCCTCACAAAGATGGACTGCAGGTTTTCTATCTGTTGATCTCGACTCCCTCCTTCCCTTCCTCTTCGAGTCTTGTGTACCTTCATCCCAGCTGGGACATGACTCCTTTTCAAGAGATTCCAGGAGAGACAGCTTGTTTATCCTCTTTGTGTGTTTTTGCCCTGCTATCACTAAAAGTAGGGCAAGACTTTGGAGAAAATAGTAATGTACAAATCCAAGTGGAGATGAAAGGAAATGAACTGTCTGCCTGTCACAAAAATCCTGGAGGTGTAACTTTGGAGCACACAGAAAACAAAGGAATGATATTTCATGTGCTGTTTGCATCTCCCATGTATTGTAGACTTCAATTTTAGTGTTCTTTATGGCACAACCCAAGATACTCCTGCACTGACAGTTTTCTGCTTTTCTTTTTCTCTAGGAAAGACAGTAATAGCTGGGAGTGTGTGGGATGTAGGGTCTCAGGATGTTTTTTGGTGGAAATTAAAACTTGGGTACTCTAAAGCATCCAAGCAGACAAGTTCTTTTTGAAAAGCTGAGTGAGAACCTTTCTTTAAAAACTGGTTATTTTCTAACATGTATTTTTTTTCCCTCTCAGTAACTAGAAACAAAAGCTGCTAGTGAAAGAAACCAGCTCTCTCCAGGATCCACACTTTTAACAGCAGTTCTGTCACTGAAGAGATGTGTTGATGGTATCTTCAGGATTTTGTTCCTCTCTTTGTGTAATGGGAGAGGCCAGTGGCCTGTTGTGATATGGATCTTGATCTTAAAAAGTGTTCTTGTTTCAGAACCTGGTGGGGAGATCAGCCTTATTTTCAGAGGCCAGTGGGATACACTGAAAAGGAAACATGAATGAGGGAATATTTCTGGGTTCTGTCTGGTAACCTAGCAAAAATTGCTATGCTACAGGGTGCTCTAGCTACCATTTGCCCTGCACATTAAAATACAAATGTTTTTAATGAGCAGGAGCTATCTGAAAAGCTCTCTGTCAGGGCAGTCCTCTAATGTGGTTGGTGTCAGTAATGGTCATCTTGCTTTCAGTGTTAGCAGCCTTCTGCCAATCTGATCTCATCTTCTGGTGATTTATACCTTGCATTCAGGTCTGCAATTTTTCAGTGCATATCTTAACCAGATTCTCAGTGCATACGTAGCACAGTGGGCTGTGCAGAGCAGGGGTTGTGGTACCAGGGATCTAATTCAAAAGTTTGTAGTGCCAGTCTTCACTGGCGGTGTCTGAAAGGCAAATGCAGCTCCACTTTCTGTATATAATTTTATTTCCAGCTGTGGCAAAGGGACAGACATCAAGGCAGGAAGGCTCCCAAGAACCTGAAGTGAGCATGCACAGGCATGCTGGTGCATTAATATGTATTAGAGGCACATGGTTTCCCCTGCAAACAGAAACATCTCCTCTGCAAAGAATGATAAGCCCTGGGTTCCTTTTCCACGACACTGCCTGTAATTGCTAGGAAAAAAATGGGCTTAAATTTAAAGTTCCTCGAGCACTGCTCAGTACCCACAGAGTGGATTTTTAGCTCTATTTTTAGCCTATTGCTTGCTGGGCTAGAATGCAAATAGCTATGTGCACTCTGGAGCTGCAGAAGTCCACACAGACAGAACACAGGATGGAAATTGTGCCATCCCTCTAGTGCCTGTCCTCACTGAAGAGTTTTACAATTTTTTTCTCTTCATTACTGCCCAATATTCAACCTATTTGCTGCTACAGGTATTTCAAGAACATGGGCTTTTGGCTACTGCTGATATTTTTATATTAATAGAGTTAGACAATCTCCTTGTAAACACTGGTCCATCCAAAGTAAAACAAATGGCACCAGTTCTACTGTTAGCCAGCAGACAGATGATCCCTCAAGCAAAGATCAGTCTTGGGCAGTGGGTTAAAAAGACACACTTTTTCATAGTGGAATGGTCAATTAATGGCTGGGAAGCAGCTCCAAAGTGGAATGCTTTCTTAAATTGTTTTTCTAAACCTGCTTACTTTTCTTTTAGTAATCTTGAGATGTGACATAATGGTAAAATGAAAATATTCCTGTCGCTTGCCACCCTATCTAAACAGTAAGGTTAGAGCAGCCATCTGTATTATACTTGCCTGAAGAGATATATAGGAAATATATATATAAGATATCAGTGGCACCCTTTTATTCCCACTGATCTTGCTCAGAACTTACGTAGCACCAAGAACTTAATTTCTCATATTTCCTCTCAAATTAGGTTTTATTTTGTCTTGATTATAGCCTCCTTATTGCAAACAAACCCTTCAAATTCCTAGTTTAAATAATGCTGGGAAGAACAACCGTGAGGCAATGAAATTTAGAGGTGGCAGTAGGGGGCCACATAAAGGCTCTGTGATCCTTAAAAACAAGGGGAACCCTTCAGATACCAAAAACAGTGATACCAAAAAAAGCACACCCTATGTGCTGGATTGCATCCAAACATGCAGCTCCTTGATTTAAACGTCCTGCCATTAACCAGCTGCTTCAGTTCAGTATTTTGGGTGTATTTCCTGCTGCAGGCAAAATGGGAAAGACGCTTTCAGGAGAACTTCAGGGCAGGCAGAGGGCAATACATGGATAACAGTTGCAAATCATTCAGGGTATTTCAGTTTATTGGGGATTGTAACTAAAGCCCATCAGCACGCCTCCAGTTTGGTGCTAAAACATGAAGCACTTGCCCTCATTTTCGCAATAAATTTAATTTTCTTAGCAAACTGAATTTTAAGTATCATCTAACAGGAAGCAATACTTTGTTTAATATTTCAGTTGTAAGACAAGAGTCAGTTTAGATACAAACTTCCAATTCCTGTGAATTTATCTACAGAGTGGGTGATAATTCAGTTTTGGGGAGAAAAACTGTTGGTGCTCTAAAATGTACAGCACTGGCTAATTTTAGGACACAGCATCACAGGCTTCATTAGTACAATTCACTGTTTCACAGCCTTTGTGATGTGCAGCTTGTTTTCATATTTGTCAGGAGTCTAACACAAAGTAATTTTTCTCTCTTAGGATTCTGTGATCTAATTCTTTAGATAACTCTGCTCCACCACCTTGACAGTGTGTTGTGGCCCCTGCACACATCTAGGTAATAAAACCTCATAAGTTTCAAAGCCTCCTGATTGCTCTGAGAAGCAACACACCTTTAGAATCTCTGGACTGTATGAAACAGGAAAGAAGAAATCTGTGACAAGTTAAAACAGCCAAGGTTAATTTTGAAGCAGAGTGTGTGTTCACTGCCTCTTAGGGGAGCATCTTACTGCTTTGCATGCTGCTTACTTGTTTCTGGAGCTGAAGAAACACTGCTTAAAAGGATTAATTTGGCAGACACTCCTGAGACTTTAGAAGGTAAACAACTGTTTCTTTTTCGTCAATATGGCAATTAAGGTCTGGGAGATTAAAGAAAAGAAAGTAAATGCAGTTTTGGCTCCTTCTGCAGACTGATGGTTTAGTGATCCTTTGAATATTTAATAAGGTGCTTTGATGGTTCTGGAGTAGCAAAATCCAGATCAGATGTGAAAAATGGAAGAATAGTGAACTGCAAAGTGTGAGTTATGGGATGCCCAGAATTAGGTGTGTGGGGTTTCTTATGCTCGAGATTGTTGTCCAGACTGTTTTGGCAAATGACACCTCCTTCAAAAGCAAGGGGTGTGCTGAAGGTGTTCAGATGCCTGGAGATTTCTACATTTGTCCTCTTTTAATACCATCTTTACAAAAACTTCTGTCTAGTTCTGAGTCTTGGGCTAAAGCTAGGAATCTTCCCCATGAAGTTGGCAAAATTGTTAAAAATATTACCATAAATAGAACAGTGAATTTCAGAGTCACTGAAGGAATCAGAAGTGATGTTAAAGGTGATCTTTCAGCAGCCTTTAGAGCTGATGAAACAGTTTCATTCTTAGATACTTTGTCTATCTCAGGTGACACAAAGTAGCCACAAAATAGGCTTTAACATCCTTTGTGGATATTTTCTCCTAGTCTCCTATTTTGGGCAGAGCACTTATTACCTCTCCTTAAGGGGGTGGCTCTCATGTCTCTTCAAATATATCTTCAGGGAATTAATTGAATTGTCTTTCTTAAAGTGGGTGGGCATTTAGAGGAGGTTTAATTTGAAATCAGAAATTAAAAAGGTCTGAAGTTAATTCCGAGTACTTTTTATATGACATGATAACTGGAGAAGCTGTCAGAGTATTACCTGGTGTAGTGGGAGGACAGCTTTTATTTAAATCATTTTCCTCCCCATTTTCCCACCTGTCCCAGTGCTGTGCCTTCTGTTTTCAATCCCAAATCTGTTGCTTCTTTTGGAGTGGAAAAGAGATGAACCTTTGAAGAAGGAGAGCAGCAGAAATCCAGGTTTTGAACAAGACCCTAATATATCCCTCAGGGAGCTCTTCGTGCCTTTCTTTTGGCACACCAATGCTTTTAAAGTGGCAGTGCTGGCTTCAGGCCCTCTGCATCTTCTTCGTGACAAATTCAGGGAGAAATAAATGTGATTGCTTTTCTGGCTAAGTGAAGAACTTTATCCATTCCGAATTGCCTCCCTTGACCTGTCCTGCTTTATCAAATTGAAGAGCAATGTAAAGACAGCCACACTTCACCTCCCAAAGAGCTCGGCTGTTTTCCAGAAGGAAATGAGAGGGTCTCCAATTATAGCTAATTTGGTGCGATATGGGCTGGAAAACAGACGATGAAGTGGATGAAGTGTGGCTGTATCATCCAAAGGGTGGAGATCAGTCACCTGAGGTTGAAATAGTTGCTGGGTATGAGTTGTCTCCCTAAAACATCAGTATTGATGCCAATACTGTAAATATCTTTATTTGCAAGCTGGGTGGTGAGATACAGTTCACTCAGTAAATACCTGTATAATACTAAGCTGTTCTGTATCATTTTACTCTCTAAATGACAATGAAGAACTATTTAAACTGGTCTTTTTTATTTTATAGGATTTGTTGTTGTTTTGGGAGTTTTTTTTACACAATGAGAGTGCTTTTGAGCCAGAAACTTGCAGTAAATCTCAAAGTAAGAAGGAAATGGCCACCCACCATCTTCCTTATGTTCATCCATAGGTTTGGGGTTTTTAAAAAAATTTATTTTATTTTAAAGTATAAGATCTGAAGCCAAGCATACAGCCATAATCTCACTGCTGGCTACAGAAAAATGTCATTTTCCTGGATGAATGCTCTTGAGATTGTAGTGGCTGGAAGGTGACTTCGTAAATCCCTGCTTTATTAAGACGTCTCTTGAATGTCCGTGCAGTTATGTGAAAGGTAAAAAACGAGTACTTACTACAGAGGTTACACCAGGTATGCAGTTTCTTTCTCTGACCAAAAGGCGCTTGTGAAAATTGTTTGTAGTGCTTTGAAAAGAAATATGAAAGAATTCATAGTTATTGTAAAGTTTGTGTGCGTGAAATTGTTTATTTTTTCCCTCAGCTGAAGTTTCCTGGTTGAGTTATTCCCAGTTCTTTCAATTTCCTTGCTCTTCGCAGCGCATCAAGTCACGGTTTGCAATTAGCACTCGTGACCCATGCAAAAATACAAAGTTCCCCAGCTCCCCAAGTGATCCCTGCACTTCAGCTGGGTAAGAGCAGCTGTGGCAGTGCTCTGAAATAAAAATGCAGAGGAGAAAAAGACGATGACAGTGCAGCAAGGAAAAAAAAGACAAATCCACCTTCGCCAAAGCATTCAGAGCGTTTCCTCCTGCCCTCCCAGTGCTCATATGCTTTGCCTGAACTGCGTTTTGCACTAATGTTTTCTGTGTTACCTGTTGGGAATCTACAGCAGAGAGGGCCTTTCCCAGGGCATGTGAAGCTCCAGAAACTCATTAGGGCAGCAGCCCCGCATGGCAGTGCGGGCAATCAAACTGTGAAATTGCAGCTCCTGAGGGGCCCTGGGCACAGCCATGAGCTGCTGGAGCTTTCCAGGGACACAGCCACCCAGCCAGCACAACAAATGATGCTGCATCCCTGTATTTATTCTGTTATTTATGCTCCAGGGGGTGGAATCACAGAAGGAAATTCCTTAAGGAAGCTTTTTGGCCAAGTTCAGAGAGCAATAACCTTTATTTCTGTGAGCAAAAGTGTAGAAAAGATTGTTTTCCTGGTTTTCATTTCTTTTCATTTCCTTGCCCCTGCTTTCCTTCCCCTATATCTTGAGGAGTTTTTCAGCCCAATGAGGAAAGTAGTTTAAGCACATTGCAGTGGAAGAAATTTACTTGGCTACAATACCTACAGGAACAGATTCTGTGAATAAATATACAGAATTGAGGGGCTTCCACTCCTACAGATTGTGTGGGAACCCAGGCAGGGTCATATAAAATATTGCAGGTGTGTGAAGCTGAATCATGAGCAGAACATGTAGTGCACACATTTCAAATGAATTTATATACTAATATTCAGAAATGTGGAGAAAATGTACATATAGTTCAGAAAACGCTGACTTGCAGTTCATCCCATGGTGACTTTATCTTAATTATGGGTAGATCTGGTGGTTTCAGTGCTGCTGTTGAGGAAAGCACAAAGTTACTGGAGAATTTTCATATTTTTGTGTCCATCTCCTAGCGATAAAATGGCCCAAATTGCAAAAATATTACATCAGGAGGCTTAAAGAAGCATCCCAGGAAAAATGCTGAAGAATGGACATAGAATGTAACAGTATTTATGGAATATCCATGTTTGAGTGACTGGTTTTGAGTAGTCATGTATTTTTTTCAATAATTTCAGTATGTGACCCCAATTGTGTGTTTCATAAAGGCATGTGTAAAAAAATTCTTCCTTTTGTAATTAATTTCACTACTCTAGGAAATCTCAAATTCTATACAGTAATTTTCTAGCACATCTGATGCATCGTTTGGAATTGTGGGCCTGAAGTAAGAAAAACCAGAGAGATTTTGATTGAATAATTCCTTCCAGGTTGCCACAGGAATTGCAAACCTTTTGTCCAAACACATTTTTTAAATATAGGTAGGAGGGAGTTATGGTTAGTGAATCAATCTAATTTTTGTGTGTGTAATTGTGAATTTATTTGACAAAGTATTAATCGATTAATTGTATTCACTATAGATGAAACAAAATAATCAAAATGGTGGAAAGGGAGCTAAAGCTTCCTGAGAAACTGAACCTTCAAATATGAAGATCCTTCAAAGAATTCTCATCGTAAACATTGTCATAGATCTATTTTCAGGGGAGGAAGAGGAAGCAAAGCTGCTAAGGCTATAAAAAGAAACTGCCTGTCTCTGGAGGCCTGTTGGATGACAAAGGCATTATAGGATTCAAGCAATGCAATTAAGACAGTTATAAAAATCAAAATAAAGAACAGACTTTTAATTGTAAATGTAATTAACTACTGGAGCTAACCAGTTCTAGGGATGAGGCAGAGCTGCTGTCATTTGTTCTTTACATTTACCCATCTTGTGCAGAGAGTAAGATTAAAGATTGTAATGACCTCTTCTGCTCTTGCAATCCATAACTCCTGGCTTAATAACTTTGGGACATGCTGTGAAGGTGACAGGAGATGCCTGGCAGGCTGTGGTCAAAGCAGGACTTGAAATGGTGAGCCTTTAATAGAGGAAAAGCCTTTAAATGGAAGGCACATTAGAGCATTTGTGGTGAAAAGTAAAACTGCAAAGCATTTTAATTTAGTTTAAATGTTGCTGCCTCTGTGCATTTGAAGTTGTCTTGCAGATAGTTTTCACATGGAAATTGCAGTTATTACTTTCAGTACCACAGGATGCAATTTGGTGTACTCTATGTTTCACTGGTAATTGGTAAGCAGTAATTAGAATGTGTTGCTAGTGAATTATTTATGGGCTTTCGTGCCAAAACTGGGTTTGTAGGAATAGCATGATGCTGGCTGGTTGGCTAAGAGGCTGTTTTCTGAATAAACCTGTGAGATGCAGGTATTTGCTGCTGGGTTTTTTTTCCATCTGGAAACGAAGCAGCTCGAAGGATTAATTAGGATTGAAGAAGATAAGGGGCTCTCTGCAGGAAGCACATAACAGGCTTTCTTTTGGACACCAGGTGCTTTTGAAGTTCTTGATCAGAAGTAGATTTAAGCCCGTAATTGCTCAGCTTTTGAGGAGTTCCTAGGCTTGAGATTTGCTGCATTTGGAGTGTTGTGGTACAGAGATGCTTTCCCTCAGGTATTAGCACAGTCAGGCTCTGTGTTTAGCTCTGATTGCCAGAGGTCTTCACCTTTTTGAATACGAGTACTGAAAACTTTGGTTGCCTATGGTGCATCATATCATTTTGCTCTTTATACCACTGATGACAGCTAAGAGAGCAGAAATAGTGAGGTATAATTAAGGCTTTGCTTTGTTATTGCAGTTTGATTCGTGCGAAACGTCTCTTTCACCCCAAGAAAGGCATCTCTCACCATGCTTGAGAAATCCTCCAGGGTTCTGATGTACTTGTGTGAACACTTGGGTGAAAGGCTCACCTCAGCAGAAGGAATCACACACTCCAACAGTGTTTTTTTCACTCTTTGACATCCATTTCCCCCTGCCATAAAAGCAAGTTTAAATGGAAGAGTCCCAGGCACCTCTGACTGATGAAGACTGGCTGCATGGCAGGCATGGGCCAGTTCCTGAAGAAAGGAACAGAATAACTATTAAAGTGTGAAGATGACCACTGCTCTCAGAAATCCAACTACTTCATTCTGTGGATTTTTTTTCCTTTTAAGGGTCTGGTTTGTCTAGCTATTCAATGCAGGGAGGGTGTCATGTTTAATACCAAATTTAATTATTTGAAGACAGTTGGTGTTAAATGGGATCTCTGGTCTAACAGAGTGACACAAACTGTACAGCCTAACACCACACAAATGTAATTTACCCGTAAAAACACAGCAATTTCAATATAGAGTCCAGTCACTTTCTAAGCTGCTTTTTAGATTTGCCAAAAACATTTTCAGCCCCCTTATCCTACTGCTGTCCCCGGGAGAAAAGCAGGGCTTTTTCACTGTGATTTTGGGAACATGCAGGTGCTGTAGTGCAGAAAGTGCTTTAACCTTGTAAATCCATGTGTCACGGGGTTGGGTCTTGCCTGTTTAATGTCCAGCACATAGGACAAGGTTCTTATTTGGAAAGGAGGATGTTCAAAGTCACCTGAGCTGTGGGTTCCATCCATAAAAAGGGACAGGGCATTGGAGAGCTTCCTCTGGCAGTGCAGAGTGCCTGAAGGTGAACATCCCAGCTCCTAAATAAAATGAAGGGGCCTTCATGCCTACAGGGACTGAGGAAAACACACGAGTTGCCTGACAGTCCTAAATGTGATACAAACCATCCACTGCAGGGGATATTACTGTAAATCTTTGTCTGCCTGACAGATTTACATCTACTTGCTTCCATAAAATCCACTGTTAATGGCACAACACCCATTAAGCTGAGGTATTTCTAGGTATACTATATCACTGTATTTTACTGGAGAGTTTGCGTTATTCCCAGAGTTTCAGTGCTTATATTAGGAGGTGATTCAGACTGAAAATATAGTAACTTTTCCTTGCTTCTCAAGGACAAGCTTTTATTTCTGAGCCACCATTCAGGAATGACAGGCAAAATATTGGAAATAATAAGGCTGAAAAATACTGTTCTCCAGAACGGATGAGATTTATTGAGATGTGTGTTTGGTTACTTGAAGGAGGCATTAATAAGGTGCCAGCCAGATTCTTAGGTTTCGTTGGTTGCTTTTCTGCTGTTTTGGGTGGTTTTTTGCATGTCCCAGTAGCAACTGGAGAATTGAGAAGGGTTACATACAGAGAACATGATGGACATTTACATCAAACTAATGCTAGCAGAAAAGACCTTGGAGGAACAAGAATCTCTGCCTCAACATAAAAACTGGAGGTGTAATAATTGAAATTAACCTGGTGGCAGTTCCCTTCCTTTCTTTTAGTTCAGGGGTGTTCTAGGGCATCCACACTGTGAAGCTGTGGCACCAGTTACCTATGGAATTTATCATTAAGCTGACCCAGCTTTTGCCTGAAATTAATGGAGGAAGAAGGAGAATTGAAGAAATAACATACCAAGGAATAAAGTCAGTGTCCTGGAGGCTGCTTCCCTGGTATTCCTTGAGGAAATACCAGTGCTCCTGAAGGAGTGATGTGCCATTCTCTCCCTTCAGAAGTTTCTAAACACCATGTGGTGTAGAAGAGGTTTGGAAAATCTTTTTTGTTTCTTTAGTACCAGGCTTATAAAGCAGAATTTCTTTCTAAGAATGCCAGTATGCTCCTAGATTTTCTTGTGGTGCTAATCCTGCATCCTGTGCCATACAGCCAGAAAGCTGCATTACACAGACATGGATAAAAGACTCTCTGGTCTTTGAAGGGATAAAATATGCTATGTCCCCCCATCTGCCTCCAGCCAACAAAAAACAACAAAACACGAGTTTTGTTGGGTTTTTTTTCATTTTTGCAAACACAGTTCAGTTATCCTTCCAGCACAATCTGGAAAGAAACCCCATAAGAAAATGAGTGGATGTTGGAGAGTAGCAACAGCAATTTGAGGCAAAAGGAATTTCATATTTAAAGCGCATGACAGCTCTTTCCCAATACGTTTCTCCAATATAAAAAGCAAATGTTATGTTTTCTTTTCAGAAAAACTGAAGTACAGAGGCAACCTCTGCAATAAAGTTTCACCTCTTGATTGGAAAGGAAAGCTCAGTGAGCATAAAAAGTGTGTGTGTTCTGCACCAAGAGAGGCTTAAAGGTCAGCACCAAGATGAATGCAATAACAACTGAGATATTCTCACCTCGGCATGGCCTGGCTGCTGCACAATTTAAGGTAAAAATCACATCCCGTGGTGTGGTACAGTAGCAGGGTGGTCTCCTGCTGGGAGCTGCTGGCAAAGGCAGTGCTTGACACTAAAATGTCACATCAGGGGAGAGATTTGCCAAATCTGGGTCTGAATTGCTCTCCTGCCTAAATTGCATAAATCTGCAGTTCTGGGAGCATATGGAGAGAGGGAGCACATTCCACAGTGCCAGAGAATGGAAATATGTGGTGTGAAATGAGCTAACAGGGATGTCCCAGACACTGGAGAGATGTCTGTTCTTCCCCTGGGGAATTTAATCGTTCTTCAAAATTGCAAGTTTAATTTGTAACCACGACCTTGGGAAAGATTATTTGCTTTGGTCTTCCAAGAAGGAAAATCTAGATACTACGGGGGAGGTGTGTTTTAGGGTTTCTTAATTTTTAAATCTGTCATTTATGGATTCCTCAATTCTGTGAGCTATTTCAAAGCCATTCACAAAAGGAGTAGAGCAAAGCAAGCAATTTTTTTTTTTTTTTTTTTTAAGAGAAATTATAAATCTCCTGCTCTGCTTTCATATCTCCACTGGAAAACTATCAGAAGTTTGAAAATCAAAAAGTTATGGTCACTGCTGGCGTTACCTCTGTTTCAACTGGTTTTAGAAGGGCTGTAGTGCACAGTAAATGTTAAGAAATTCACCCATCCTAGTCCATGGGAAATTGCAGCATTTTTGGGCCCTGCTTATGTGAGGGATCTGAGATCTGGCGAGCTGGCTGTGGAGGTTTGTGCAATTGCACTAATCATGCAGTATTGAAGGGAAAGTCACGGATTTACTTACTTTTCAACAGATTTTTCTCTTTTTCTGTGCCATTAGAGTGCAATGTAAGATGCCTGGAGATATTCCTTCAGAAGGAATAATGCTTAGCTTTTTTGCTGGCAGAAATCCATGTGCTGCACAGCCATGCCACCATTATTTTGTTGTGATTCCACTGATAATTATTGTGCTGAATTTTACAAGGAGGGAGATCGGAGGCTGGGAGGGAAACGTCTCCAGAATAGCTAAAGGGACAGTGGCAAGGTGGCATTTAGTCACTGTCTCCTCAGTTACCCACCAATTCACACCTCCCCTTTGCTCTCCATGCTCCCTTTGTCATTTTTGTACGAGCTGTCTGTTCTTTATGGTAGTTATAAAGCAAATTATTTGCATAGCAATGCACGTTTCTCCTGGTATCTGCTCCCCTTCTGCTTGCACAAGGAGAGCAAAAGACTGATTCTGTTCTGACCTTTCAGTAAATTAACTCAGCTCACCTCTGTATGTTTGCCTTCCCCGCCACACATACCTGGTTACCTTTTCAATTACCTTCTTTGCTATTCACGTTATTTTTCCTTAAAATGTGTGGTTCCCCAGAATCCTTGGTTGATCCCGTGCTACTTTGTAAAGAGAGATCCTTCTGAAGACAGGTTAGCTCTGAGAAAAACATGTCCCAGCAGCTGTAGAGCTGGGCGTACCTATTTGAACGTGAAATATTTGAAATATTTTCAATCCAAGCTGCACCATCCTTAGGGAAAGGGTAAAAATGCCTTTACTAGCAATTAACTGGGAAACAGGTGTCTGTAACTTCACTGCCAGGACTTATCTTCCCTCATGAAAGGGGAAGGGGAGAAACAAGGAGAGGGGGAGATGAAATATGGGTAAAGAAAAAAAAGGAAAGAGAGAAAATCCTTTTTTTTTCTCAGTATGTGAGGTATGCTGTGTTTTATCTCTTTGTGCTTCACTGCTGCCATCAAGAAGTTTGTATTTTGAAAGAAGAAAACACTGCCTCTGTGAAGTAGAAAAGATTTTTTGAGTTTTGTTTGTATTTATAGTCCTGTGTGGAAAATTTCAGGTCAGGTTCTTTTTCTTAGTGTATTTTTGATTTGTGTGATTTGCCTGATTTCTTTTTAATACGAAGGAAAGGTTTGTGGCAATTAAAAGGCAAATACTATTTGTCCTTTCAGGAAGAATTGGCAGTACCAGTAGCAGGTAGTTCTGGTGGATTGTGCTGTCAAAGGACTCAGCAAATCTGGGATTTAGTGCTTATGCTGCAACAGATTTCTCTGTGACCTTGAGCAGGGCGTTCAGTTCCTCTGTGCTTCAGATCCCCACTTGTCACACAGGGATAATGGTGTTTGCCTCCCCGCAAGGTTGCTGTGAGGAGAAATGCAAT
Organism: Daphoenositta chrysoptera; assembly: GCA_013397915.1. Lineage (NCBI taxonomy): Eukaryota > Metazoa > Chordata > Aves > Passeriformes > Daphoenositta > Daphoenositta chrysoptera. The sequence continues at coordinate 39,407 of VZRO01000439.1, read as the reverse complement.
TAAATAATGCACGATGCCTGGGTGCTGCTGAAGTGATGCCACCAGAGAAAGTAAAGGGAATTAAACTCGGGATTAATTCTTCTCACAGTTATATGTGTTTGAATTGCTAGTTGCCTTGCTGAATTTGTTAAGATTAATAGTGCGTGGCAGAAAATCAACACTTCCAAGACTGGCTTGCCCCAAAACTCAGGTGGAGGCAAACAGCCTCGTGTGTCCCTCCCCTGTTTAACCACAGACGTGATGCTGCTCTTGTTCCCTCAGGAGCTGGGGTGGATTTGCACTGTGCAGAGGAGGAAAATGGGCAGAATGAGCTGCAGCGTTCTTAAACTGTCTCTTTATTTCCTCTTTTCTCCCCCCACCCCAAGACCTACAGCTCCCAGGAAGCCACAATATGCCACAGTTTTGTGGCACTGGACCATTGCTGCCTGACAGGATCTTGCTATTGATAAACCAGTTTACTGCTTTTGAGGAAAAGCATTCTGCAGTGGGACAAACCATTTATTCCCACTATGGATTGTTTATTTGCATAGCGTGGAAAATTACAAGGTTTATTTGCAGAGTTAGAATCCCTCAGGTATACTATAAATATAATTACAAGAACATATAAATATATTCATACCACGCTATCAGGATCTTGGCACCACAAATCTTATTTCCTTGACTGTGAAAATAAATGCTTTAGAAGAGAAATAAATCATTAATTTCTGCTTTTGACTCAAGAGTTAAAACACATCGGATGTTGGCCTAAAAACCAATTGATCCACTCTCCTTTGACACACCAATGCAGTGGGACATCTCAAATGGTATTTCATGGAAACATCTGATTTTGCAGAAATCAGTCTTTGCAGAAGGGTGGAGTTAATACTTTTATGACAGTTTGGGGTTATAGTTAAAAAGATAAACCTGAAGCAATATTTTATGTTTTCAATTGATCCCTTTGGTTAATAGGTGGGACATGGGTTTTTCAAACTGAGGCTCAAAAATTGTAGAACTCCGTTACAAGTTTTGGGGGTTTTTTGTTTGGTTTGGTTTTTCTGTTTTGTATTTTAAATTGTCCAGACGGTTAAGTGGAGGAGTGTGGAAGGTTCTGACGTCCTTGCTCGGCATTGATTCCTCCAACCACAACCTAAAGGTTGTCTAATTAGTTCTGATAAAATAAAAGTGAATATGACACCAGTGTTAACACTGAATCGATTCATATTTTGGCACAGACTTTGGTGTCTTTGGGAGAGCTGGAGTCACCTTGGTCAAAGTGGTCTCTCCTCTTTGAGCATGTTTTCCTGCAACATGAAACCTGACTTATCTGTGGAGATTTTGTTTGAAACAAGGACTTTCTTTCCAAAGCTGTTGTGAATTCCCAGGTGTGGCTCTGATCTTGCCTGGGGGTCTGTCACCATCAGCAGAACACAGCAGATTGGTAGGTTCATAAATTTTAAGTTTCCCCAAACCTACTTTTTTGTTTATTTATCAACTGAAGTCATAGAACTCTCACAGACAGCTTTGAGCCCAGGAACTGTGGCTAAATTAGGTGATCTTTAAAGAGAAACCAAAAAAAAAAAAAAAAAACCACCCAAAAAAACTCCACAACAAAAGAGAACAGAACTTAAAACCTCAAAAAAAAAAAAAAACAACCCACCCCGATATTGATTCCAGGATTTGCAAAGAAAGAGAAGCTGCTTTAAACAGTAATTTGTTGTTATTGATTGGTCTTGCAGCTTGAGATTTGAGTCTTATTTCTCATCTACATTTATCTGGTTTGAACTCAGAGCCTTGGACGTTGCTCATCCTTTTGCCTTTTAGACTGAGGAGGACCCTGCTGTGAGATGAGGTAGCAATAACACAGAATTTACCATGATCATCTCCGCTTCCATTTTCCTCTTTGAAAAGCAAAATAAATTCAATTAGCCTATCCTCATCTTGTTCATGAATGTCCTTTTCGTGGCTCTCTGAACCTCTTTCAATTGTTCCTCATCCTCCTGGAAGGCTCGATGCCAGCTGAGCAATATCTACAATTATATAGGAAACAAAGCATCAAGCATGGAATGAAAATATCAGTAATAGTTTAGTGCAGGTAACTCTAAGAGGTCAATTTAGTTGTAGGTAGGCTGAGTAGTATATCTGGGCGAAGTGAGAACTGCTCTGTCTGTTCCCAGTAAGTCTTGTGGCATTTAGGAAGTATTTGATGGCAATAATTCTGCTGTTAAATTCATATTAAATGGGTTTTACAGCCTAGCAACAGGATGGATACAAGAGCAGATGCTTGGTCAGTTTTCAGCATTATGATTGCTCATTGCCCAGCTCGAGTTTTACATCTATTTAGATGCAACAACAGAAAATTAATTGCTGAATATCACTGCTTCTTACTGGTGTAAGGCCACTATATTATTATTATTATCAGTAGTAATAGTAGTAGTATCCTGTTCAGCAAAATTTTGCAATCCATGTCTTCTTTTCAAAGGATCATTTGATTAAAGCAGCTGCTCAAATCTCACTGATTTCAGAAATTCCAGTGGAATCCCAACATTTGGTAAATGTTCTTCTCAATGGGAACGCTTCCAGAAATCAGTTTTAAGTGTACATTTGTATTTTTTGTGCATACCACAGCCCCAATTACCTGCTGATGTAAATGAGGGAAAACTGTTAAGTTAAGCCCACTTATACCAGCAGGAAATCTGGTCTGTGATTTGCTGTGATGAGCAAAAATATGTGTATATGCTGGAGGTAATTTTCCAAAGCTGGCCCAGCATTGCTGCCCAGGAGTAGGAAAGCATAAATACCACAACAGGGGTAGGGATGCAAAATTATTTGACCATGCTTGCTCTTTCAAAAAAATTCTCCAGAGGAAAGAGCATAAAGTGAACAAATCTGTGTATGGTGATACGGTGTACTTATTTTAGCAGGCAGAATAATCACACAGCTGATTTTGAGGTTTGCATGTCAGGTAGCAAACACCACTGCTCAATACCTTTAGTCAACAGATAAAACTGTTTGCTTCTAATTTTCTTCACATATTTCCAGGACGTTGTGCAAATAATGAGGATGTTCTGTGATTATTTCACAGCAGAAAAGCACACCCAAATTTACCAGAAGCAGTATTTGGGAAATACTGTTTGGCTAGCTCTGAAAATCCATGTTGTTACCCGAACAAAAGTGTAGTTTTTAGAAAAGATATACTGTGTCGTAAGGAAGGCACTTAGATTTTATGATTTTTTTTCACAATTAGAATTAGATATACAGTCTAGTTTTCCAGTTATGCAGCTTTGGCTGGAATATTCTTTATGTTTTGTTTGTTGTTTTTAGTTTATTCCTTCAAAATACATGCCAGCAAGCAGGGATTTTCTTTCTGGCTCATCTGCTGGTAAGCACATTGAACTATTTCCAAAACAAAGAATCTGGATAAACAGTAGCTCCACGATAGCCAGGTGATTGTGGTATCAGCTGCAAATACTCCAAAGCAAGAATTTTGCTGGATGCCTGTTTAGGAAATCCATGTGGCCACATTGTGTCAGATTTTGGCCAGTTTCCTAGAAATTTGTGGTGTATCCATGTCAAACCTCAGCCGTGGCCGGGTACACCCGGGGCAGGTGCAGAAGAGAAATGCTCCTGCCTGCAGTAGCATTTAGTTTTTTAATTATACACGGTAAAGCTTTATGGAGCAGAGCTGTGAGACAGAGCCCGGGATTCAGTGGGCGCTGGGCTGTGGCACTTCGGCTCCCCTTTCGGGACTTTCGTGTCCTCCCCACCTTGCTGACCTCTGCTTTGTGGTGTGCAGAGCTTTTGGGGAGCCAGGGTAGGAACAAACTCTCCAGCCTTCCCCTCGTCACGTGGATCAGTGTTCTGGTGGGCAGGGGAGGTCTTCACCCACCCTCCTTCACCCGCCCTGCTCGGTGAGGTTCCAATTCTCAGATTTAGAGCGGGTGCTGTCTCCCAGAGCAGAGGTGTGAGAAAGCCCATCTTCTTCCTTTGATTAATGCTAATAGGATTTGTGGCCTTAAAGCACCACGCAGGGAGCTGAGAGTCTGTGCCAACATGATGTTTTTAATCTTCTGTTGCTTTATATATTACCTTTCATAAGCAGACAACAGAATTCATTGTGCACAGTTGAAAGAATCAACACCAGCAGGGGGTAAGAAGGTGTCTTCATCGAATTAAAGTAATTTACTGACACATGTAACCATCTCCCTGTACCATGAAATGTGTTAATGATGCAGAGTCTGTCAGCTCTGGACCATCAGCTGAAATCAGGCCCAAGCTGGCAAAGATCAACACTCTTTGCTCTCTGTTGGTTGTACAGGACATGGTGTGGAAATAAATTGTCAAATCTGTCCCAGTGCCTGTTGGAGTGTGAGCCTTTGTGGTAAGGGCATCTGGCTGGTTTGCTTCCTGCACGTGTTGTCTTAATTGAGATGAAAAGTCTACAGTCTGATCCCAAACCCGATGAGATCTCTTGAAGGATGATTTCTTGCAGTGGACTTTGCATGCATCTCTTGCCACTGCTTTAATCTGAGTGACCCTGTGGGTTGTATCTGGAGGGTGGCTCAGTCCTGATATTAGAGGGTGCTGATGTTGGGATAACCCTTCATATTTTTCTTTAAAAAACATTGAGGCATTTGATGTGGAGATTATACCATCGTCAAAGCCCTGCTCTGCTGATAATAAGTATAAAACTTTTGTCCAGTGCTCTGGGGTTTTCTAGGTTTTGAGGTTTTTTTCCCTTTACTAACAAGACACCTTTGAAACAAAATATAATTCAAGAATATTCAACAAGTTGAATCTGCTGTAGGCATACATTCAATCAGAAGTCATTTATCATTCTGGCTATACAACTAGGAATTTCCAACCAATTTTTAGACATTTCGTAAGTTCCTGGCTACCCTGAACTATCCTTAAATTGTCTTTTACATGCAGGAAAGTAAATTGAAGCTAAAAAATATCCCAGAGCCTTGTCATTTCAAAGCCTGGTCTTCCATGTCAGTTGTGATGTGCTGCCATTATTCAAGAGGCATATTAGGAAATCATCCTACTAAAATGTGAATAAGATGAATGCAGAAATATCAGGTGCTGCTGGGGCATACTTCACTAAGCTAAGTGTTTGCAGTTACTATTAAGTAGGATGTAAGTCAATAGAGTACCTAAACAGAAGGTGCTGTATGTTGTTGTTCCTAAAAAATTTGGAGTAATTGCCTTTATTATTAAAATGGATGGCTTCTTCTATATCTGAGTGCTCCCTTCTCACTCCCTGTAGTAAATGCCATCTAATTTATAGTGGTATACAAAATTACTTGGCCATCCAGGATATATTTACTGTGAGGAGGTGTAAGTGATGGTAAAGGAGGAGGAAATTTGCCCTATGGGTTCCTTTCCCTTTTTTTCCCCCTTTCCCCGCCTTTTTTCCCCTTCTCCCCCTTTTTTCCTTTTCACCCTTTGTGTCCCCCTTTATGTCCCTTTTTTTCCTCTTTCCTGTATTTCTTTCCAGATATAGCCCATAACTGAGTGGGAGGGGCTGAGTGAATCTGTGAGATTTCCATTTTCTTCCTCTTTGGGAAGTAAGTCTGTTAAATAACTCTTCAAGACCTAATTTATTGTTCCCTTACAACTGTTGGTGGCTCTTGTGGTGATGTGAGGCAGTCATAAATCCAGCTGCCACCCTCAGAGGGACTGTGATTCCTGGCTTCTGGCCTAAAACTTGCAGTTTTCAACCTAAGGGAGGTAAATGCCCACAATCTCGCGGTTCCTTGTGTTCTGGAGGGATTTTAAAGCATAATATGGTGTCTCACAGGTGCACAGAATCCTCAAGTGAGGTGTTCTGCCTCCCTGGCTTTGCTAAAGGAAAGCAAGACAGCCCTTAAAACACCTCCGAGAGCAGAGTGTGTTTCATGGGTGTCTGGCAGAGAGTGAAGCCCCAGTTCTCTGCACCTCCAGAGCAGCCAGAGGAGGTGTCACCTCGATGCCCACAGTGACAGCAGGCAGGCAGACACCTGCCTGCTCCGTGTCTGTTTTCTTCAGAGATGCCCTTCTCTGAAGGCAAAGGAATTTTTTTCTCTCCCTTTCTCTATTTTTAGTTGAAAGTGGATGTTAAAAGGTGTGATTGACTCTACTTTTCTGTCCATTTTCCTCAGGCCAGTTGCTTTTAACTTTGATAAAATTCCTAGAAGTGCAGCCTGTCAGTGTGACTCGTTACTTGGATCTTAAAGGACAGAGACAAATCTAACCCTGGCTCACACTGACTTGAATTAACTCCTTTGTTAATCTGAGGTGTGCAAGGCTTACAAAGAAAAGGTGTTGCTTTCATTTCTTCTATATAGGAATCTCTAGTGCCTTGACTTGCTCTTTTTTTTTTTTTTTTAATGCCAATAAAAAATAACATCTAAGACTTACCAAAGTACTGCATATTTGTCTTACTCTAGGTGACATTAGCTGACTTGTGCTTGGTTTGGGGGTTTATTTCTGTTTCTTTTGGTTTTGGTTTTTTTGGTTTTTCTTGTTGCTGTTTTGGTTTGGTTATTTTGTGGGGGTTTTTGGGTTTTTTTTTGTTTCTTTGTCTTTTTGTTTGTTTCTTTTTTTATATCAGGTAAAACATTATAAACATACTAATTCTCTTTGCATGGTTTCAGATTTATGAAACACAAAGTAAAGTATCCTACCATAGGGTGTGCCTAAACTACAGCTGAGTAGTGCTGAGGGTGCTGCTCCACCCACTATAAAAAGACAAGGAAGGCTCAGGAAAGTTGTTCTGATTTACTTCATGAGAGCTAAGTAAAAAATCCTTACACTTATTTCCTCTGTTTTACCTTTTCCAGTACTCTTCACACCAAAGTCTGAGCTTTGTGATTAAACAATATATTTGTATTCAACTAACTACAAAATTTATTTAAGGATTTAAAATGAGTTTCAGTTGTAGTTATACCCACTTGCACCCAAAGAGGCTTCTTGTAAATGGCTTTTATTTATTGCCAGAAATTCAGCATTACTCGAGGTTTTAATGTGAGATTAATGTTTGACTGGCCCAAGTAAAAGTAGTGGGCTCATTTTGACTCCTGGGGCCTGAAAGCGAGAGCTCCCTTCCCTCTCTCCCCCTGTCCACGTTTAGGGCAGGTGCATCATCTTCTGCTAAAGACACTCAGCTTCAGGATTCTTCTGACAAAATTGTTGGGGGGGATAAAAAAGGTTATTCGCTGCTTCCTGCTCTGTGTGGTTCTGAGACCAGAAGAGCTTTTCAGATTTATTTCTGGATTTGCTGAGAAGTTGCTGGTCTTTCTAACATTAATGGTGAGAGCCTTATTTCAGATAACAGGAGAAATACGGAGTGTAATATTCGGAGTGGGCTGGGGTAGGTCAGTGAGTACAACAACGCTGCTCTGTAATCCTGTCAGGAATCAGCAGCAGGTTTGTCCCTTGGCCACAGTGTCTGTCACTGGTGGTGCTGCCCTCTCCCTTCCCTTGCATCCTCCCTCCCTCCTGCTCTCCGTTCACCTCACACCAAGCAGCTACAGGACTGACAGTGAGAAATACATTACTAGGTGTCACCTCTGATATCTGGTCATTAAACATGTTAAACCACTCACACAGAACAGGGGGTTGAAGTTTTCCTTGTAATTTGATTTTTTTTCTTTTTTTTTATTTTCTTTTTTTTTTGTCTGTGAAATCTCTGAAGCGCTTCCAATCTGTCTAAACTTAAGTGTGTCTCTCGACTTGAAATACTTTATTCACAGCTTTGTGCAGCAGTGTAACTCAGCATAGCTCAGCTCCTGGAATGGGTTCAGCAGGCAGACACCAGAAGGGCTGGAGAAATTCTGTTTGGCTTGTTAAGCATAGGGGAGAGATGAATTTGGGGTACATTTAGGGACAGCCTTCTCCTACCTGTATGGAGAAGATGGAAGCAGACTTCACAGTGGTGCATGGTGCAGAGATGAGAGGCAATGGGTTCAGCTTGAAACAAGGGGTTCAGACAGCATTTAAGGATAAAATTTTCCCCTTTTTCCCATGAGGACAAAGAGCAGGTGCCCAGAGCAGTTGTGCAGTCTCCAGCACTGGAATATTTCAAGATCAAAATTTTCAAAGCTCTGAGCAACCTAATCTGACCCTATGGCTGCCCATGGCCTCAGTGGGAGATTGAACTAGAGATATCCTATCTGAATTATCCTATAAATCACTTTTTGCTAACAGAAAATTGAAGTAGATTTATGCAGTCAGCCTTGATTAAAAGAATGAGATCAGGAATTAATTGATGGATGTCAAATAGGAGATAAAGCTTTATTTTTTAAATTGCTTTTTTGGACAATGTTTGGACAGTTCAAAACTGCAACAAGCAATGACGATGATGTTGAAACAGATCAAACTTTGGTGGGAAGTGTCTGCTTTGAAAGGCTGAGTAAAATCTTCCTTGGTCTGTGCTCCCTGCAAATGTTCTGTGTCCCTTATGACCTTTCCCACAGTGCTTCTGCTTTCACCTCCTGCACTTCTCAGTGTGCCTTTGACACTTGAGGAATGGAACTTGCTTATTTGAACTTAATGCAGCCTCTCTGTGGAGTGCAAGTCACAAAATATTGCAGAAGGGCACAGTACAACAGTAGATGGCACAACAGTTTGATAGACTTTCACCTCCAAGGACCTTCCTCTTCAAAGATTCTTTTTTATTTTCTTTTTAATTCCTAACAAGACTCAGTTAAAATGATATTAATCAAGAGCAGAGGAGAATTATGTTCATCATGTGTAATCCTCATTGCACTTTCTGTAGCAGAGATGAGGGGAGGAGTGCTGGCTGAATAACGGGGACTTTAGACTAGGATTCAGTTTGTAGATAAAACTTCTTCTAAATGGGAAATGCTTCAAGAGTTAAGTGTGTTCTCTTTGCAACCCAGTTTTCCTCTGCTTAACTGGTCAAGCTATAGGAGAGCAGTGCTAGTAACTCAGTGTTAAAATGGTATAACTTAATTTAATTTTAATGATAACTCAATAAAGAGCTTTTACTAATTAGAAAATCTACTGGATCTTGTGCCATTAAAGGTTGCTAATGACTCTTAACTCTTCAAAGAGAAAATAATGTGTGTGCAAAAATGTATTCAATGTTCAAAATAAAATAAGGAGGAAACCTTTATGTTGCAGACAGCTGTGTATTATTTTCCATGAAAGTAATCCCTTGCTCAGATGTACCCAGGCACGTGGCATCCAGGCTGACCAATGTATTCATTCTTGAGAGGACGGACTTTTGAATTTAGATACAAACTCTGATTTGGTTTGATGATATGGAATATGTTTTTGGTTAAACTCTATAATAAAAAAAAGAAACATGCAAAACAGAGAGGAAATGCCAAAGCCAGTTCATTTGATACACATATTTAATACAATCAATCAAAACATATTTAACCTTTAAAAGCACTTTTAACAGAGTTTTTTGTTTCCTCTCAGTCTGAATTTATCTAAAAAGAGTGTTTGGAAGAAATGTCTCCATAGCAGTGTTTTCTGAAGTGTTTAACAACAGTTGTGCTCAACAAGAAGGAGCAGCCTATTTTATTGGCTTTGTTTAATAGTGACCTCATTCAGGCTGAGGTTTTTAAGTGCTCCTACATTAAAAAAAATGTTTAATAACAGGAGCCAAGAAGGCACTAATATCGGCAGGATTACAGGCTGCTTCTCTAAACACCTCCAGTTCAGTGTTTTAAGAAGAGTCTGTGTCCTGTCCTTTGCTTCTGTGAGGAAGGATTTGGGACAACCTGACCGTGAGAAACACAACCCAGAATTCAAACACAGACTCTGAAAAGCACATCTGGCCCTGCTGCCCACTTGCCTTGATATTCTTGAGGTTAGAAATGGTGATGTTCTAAAAAAAGACACCAGATTTGGGTGTTGGAGGCAGAACAGAAATCCCTGTTCAGCAGGAGAAAAAGTAGTGTCCTGTCTGTCTGCTGCTTAAGTTTCTGCAAGAATCAAATATTTTTAAGCAAAATTGCCTTTGACAGGATATTTTATAAATGTTTTTCATGTGTAAAACCTGTGCTTTAGCCCCACGTATCCCACCCAAAGGATAGGTGATATGTGACCCTTCTGGAGCAACCCAGCAGAAGATCAGATAGATGATCCCAGAGCAGAGTAGCAAAGCTCTGTCATAAACTCCAGCTGCGGCCATGTCAGCAAGACTTGTTTTAAAACACCTCATTAATAACAGCTGATGTCTTTAAACTTACGTGCTTCACATAATAGTTGTGTATCATTAAATGATTTCATGGAATCAGCCTTGGAAGGGAAGAGTGAGAGAGATCAGTTTCATTTTGCTGAATTATCGCCTTCCAAAAGTTAAAATAAGGAGGGGTGGAGTAGATCAAGAGCTGCTGTGAATCTGTGCTTGCTTTGAAGTAGCTGGAGTTGCAGCACTGAAGTTATAACCCTCAAGCTAATTTTTGCTCTCAGAATCCATTTCAGCATCGTGGCTACTCTGTTTCCATGTGAGAATAAGACTATTTCACTGCCCTGCAGGTGTTTTCAGATGTCTGGTGAATCTTGGTGTGCGTTTCTGTGGTGTGCCTAACACCACACATCCCCTTTGGTGTTTTTTCTGCTATAGACACCATGTAAACTGTGATTTGATAACATCAGAGATAAGAAAAAACCCAAAACACCACTCCTTCCTTCCTTCCTTCCCTCCCTCCCTCATTAGCAGCTGTCTCTGCTTTTGGAGCTTGTCTGATGACTTTGAGAATTGATTTTTTTTTTCCTTTTTCTACCTGTGGATGCTTTCTAAGATGTGCTCATGGAAGCCATTCTGCACCCTTAGTTTGGTGGATTTGTGTCTCTGTAAATGATGGCTTCCCCTTTTTGAGGGCCTCAGTAGTACAGACGTACCAAGTTTCTCTAAGTAAAAGGAAATAAACTCAAATCCTATAAAATCAGTGGTAGATCTGGTATGTGCAGGTGGGAAATGTGCATTTACATGTCTTGGTTTTATGAAAACATTAATAATGTTTCCAAGAGTGTCAAGAATTACCACTGATGTTAAAAAGGAGGATTTTTATGTTTCATGTGCAATGTGTTCACTGTACTACAGATTGTGACCTTATTCTGAGTTTTACAGATCCCACTGACCCCACTGGCATCTCATTTTCAGATTCTCAATGGACTGTTGAGCTCTTCGGTCTATTTTTGCTCTCTCTTCAGAGTGTGGTGGGCACGTTTTGTTCAGTGTGCTCTTTTATTCCCAACGTTGTAATT
>VZRO01000439.1:0-28182 GCA_013397915.1 Daphoenositta chrysoptera | reverse complement strand
TTTTTTTTTTTTTTTTGTACACACTCACAGAGTAGCTGCTAATTTCAATACTTCACCTCACATATCTTGTAGTAGTAATTTGTTTTGTAGGGGTGGAAACCGAGGTGGAGAGAGCCAGGACACAGTGCCACCGTTTGGTTTGGTCCCTGCAGAGCCGTGTGATGGAAGGACACACAGCCTGCTCGGACTGGAGGAGTGCCAGGAGCACGACATCCCTTCCCTGTATCTCTTAGCAGAGGGAGTAGTCAGTCAGATAACTGGTTCAAACGCTTGGGGTTTTTTTTTGTTTGAGATGGGATTTGTTCTGCATAATCACTGATGTTATTTGGAATCTACCAAAGACATCAAATTTTATCAGCTGTTAGCTTTAAGGCCAGTACTTTTGCATTGCATGTATGAACTTGAAAGCAGCTTGGCTGGATTTTTGACTCCTGGCTCCTTGCTTTGTCTCATGTTTACAGACAGAGGTTAAGATCTTTGGTCTGTAAAGCCTTCCCAAGTGAAACGAGCTGACTGCATCCCTGTAAAACCTTGACAATTCACTTGGCAGAGCATTTTCAGTCCAGCTCATTCAGAGGAGAGGCTGTTTGGGATGTATTGCCACCCAGGCTGGGATTTCTTTGGGATGCCAAGCATGCCTTAGGGGGCTTGCCTTTGAACCACAGGTGTTTGGCCTGTGTTGTGGCAGGTCAGAGCCAGAGGGATTTCTGACTCTTATGCTGCTGAGAATGAATGGCATAACCCCTGCTTTTTAAGCAGGGGGAATTTACAGTCTTGTCAAGGTCGGGGATGTGGAAGATGAGTCTGGAAGAGCACGGGGTGCCAAGGGTGGGATAAAAGGGAACTTGTGAGCGTGGCTGGGTGCTTCTCTTGCCAGTGATACCTGTGAGTCCTTCACTTCTGAACAGCAGCAAGCCCTTGCTCAAACAGAAAGTGCCATCTCAAGATAATCTTAATATATAATTCTCTGCTTCTCAGTTAATTAAATGTTGTTAATAAATCAATAAACCACTTGGATCCTAATGTGATTTAAGTCACGTGAGCCAAACTTCCATGCAGCAGCCACTTTAATTTTGATCTCTGCATTTTTACAGAGTGATGGGACTCAGCTGCTCAGTGCTTTTTGATGTCTCTGTTTAGTTTTATACAGTGCACATCCCCAAAACAGAGGATGCTAAATTTTGAAATATAAACTAGACTACTGAGCTTTTAATTATAGGAAGACTTGCACAGAATAGGAACAGTAGGTGTCTGCAAACAAATCCACATTTTTGCCCATTTTGCCCTCATGGGAGAGAATCTTTCTCTCAGTTCAATTTCCTAAAGTCATAGAATATGCTGAGTTGGAAGGGACCCACAAGGCTGGATCATCAAAGTCCAACTCCTGGTCTTGCTTTGACCTATTTTCTTAACTTTAAAATGCGTTTTAGAATGAACAAATTTATTCATAAAAATGTCTCCAACCCACCCCCCTCTCCCCCACTGGGGAATTTTGAAAAGTTGAGTTTGCTGTGAGGTTTCTTTCATGGCATTTTTAATTTTTTTATTCTAAATTTTGTATGCCATTGTTTCTATTGGTAATGGCTTTCAAAAGTGCTAGGCTTTTGCTACAGTCTGGCACTGCTGATGGAAACTGAAATTATGGCCCCATTCTGTTAGTGGCTGTAATTTTGTTTTAGGCTTGACTTTATATAACAAAGTCTTTGCAGGGCTGCAGAAGGAGTGGTTTTCTTTCATGAGCTGTTTTCATATGGATACTTGCACTCAAATCAGTTATTCAGTAAGTCAGAATTAGCCTAAAATTTGGAGTAGTGTTTAAGCATTCACAGCAGTTATAAAAGTAGCACAATAAATATATTGCAAAGTAAAGAATAGTGCAACTTCCTATTGATCAAATAACTTTTCTGATATTTTCATCTGAGCTGAGGGGCTGCCTTAAATGTTACCCACTGAGAGTAATACATAGTTCAACTTCTATGCTTTCCTGTCTTTAGTAGATGAAATCAAAGATTTGCTGAATTTTTCATGGTGTTTTTCTTAAAGATTTGGAAATCACAATGCCAGTGGTGAGCCTCAGATTTATTGCTGCCACGTCTTCTGATTTTCAAGCCTTCAGGGCTGAAAACATTTTCGTGCTGAAACTGAGACTCCTACACACCTACATGGTCTGTACATGAGGAGAAAGAGAAATACTGAATTTTGTGAGGCTTTCAGTGAACACCTGAGTTGGAAGTGTTCTGTGCAGTGCAGATCATCTGTGCCAGCCTGTTTAGCCTGAGGGTCGAACACTCTGTTTCAAAAAGGACACGGGGCTTGCAATCAATACCTCGTGGCCAACTGGCTGCCCTGCTCTGCTCCTTGGGCTTGATCTCTCTCTTCATTTGTGTCACTCAGAAATTCCCCGTGGCTTGGGCTTTTGAGATCAACCCCCTTATGTGGAGCTCTTTCTCATACAGAATTTAGCTGGAAGAGATGGGGGTACTGAGGCACTTAAAAATTTGAAAAGTATTTTTGTGGGGGTTTGTTTGGGTGGGGTTTGTTTGTTTGTTGAATGCTTGGGGTTTTTTATTGCAACAGCCATGGGTAAGCAGCAATTTTTAGGTTCAAATCAAAAGGGGATTGATTTCCCTTCTGAGAGTGGATTACAAGAGATCTGCTCTGAATGCACAAAGAATCATTGCTGGTGGTAGGAGGGGCAAAAGTGAAGCACAAGCCCCTACTCTGAGGTTAGGAGGTTTCAGGCAAGCTCTTGTGAAATGTCCCTGGGCAAACTGTCCATGCTGGTGTGATGGTACATAAATCTGTATTTGGGTATGCAAACCATCAGTGATGGCAGGAATGATACATTAAAGGAATTATTTGCTATATTTATCAGTCATAATTCAGTCTAAGTAATGGTAAGAGAAAAGTTTTACCAGTGTAAAATTGTTCGTTCAGTAACTGTTTAACTATATGAGAATATGTTTCCTGGCAGTATTTTTCTTTCTATACCTTGAAGTGTTCCTTTAAAAATCCTTCTGAAAATTCTTTGGGGTTTTTTTGGTTATTTTGGTTTTGGTGGTTTTGTTTTTGTTGTGTTTTTTTTTTCATGGTGTTGTTGTTGTGGGGGTATTTTGTTTGTTTGGGGGGTTTTGGGGGTTTGTTTTGGTTTGGTTTGAGGAGGTTTTTTTTCTGAGAAAATAGAATAAAAGATCTTGATGCTCGTGTTAATTAAGTCACTGGCCAGTGGTTCTGCGTGGCAATGAAGCCAAATCCTTACGTCATGACTTTCAAATGCCAGTGCCTGCTGCTGTGGCTTGTAGAGACAAACAATTTCTTGATACACAAAAATCCTTCTGGGATGCAGTGAACTTTGCTGTTGTAAATTTGAAAGGGTTTATATTTGCATGGAAAGATATTTATAAGATGTCCTATTCCAAAAGTGTTCAGAGACTAAAACTCCAAAGGGAGACTGTGTTGAGGTAACTTAAACTGGACCAAATTCCTTGATTGTCTTATCTAGTGATAAGAAAGAATGTGCTCTTTGAGCTACACATGATACACATTTATGGGAAGAGAAAGACTGGGTTCAATTGACCTTCTATACTGGCATGTGGGTTGGCATCAAAGCACACAATGTTGCATTTTTATTTTCAACTGTAAATTAATTGAGGAGCTGAAAACATTGCAGAAGAAGCTTTAAGAATGCAGGTGATTGATAATGGATAACTAGAAGTAAAAATGTAAATATAAGATGCCCAAGACTTCTCTTTTGGTTGCACAGCATGCCTGTGCAGTTTGCCAGGGATGCAGATTCCCTCTGGTGTCCCTGACTGTGTCGTGATGCCACCTACACTTAAAAATGGTCTTGCAGTGTCTATTGCAAGAGGAGGAGCTCTGCCCAAACCTGCAGGGCCTGTTTTAATTCCTGGGCCAAGCTGCTGCTTGCTTTTGGCTGTGCAGCTTCTTGGTATGGGGTGTTTCAGTCACGGTTAACAGGGTGTGCACTCTCCACAGTTCCCTTTTTCCCCACTTTCTCATCCCTTTGCTCAGTTACTCTTCCCTTCTCCATGCATTCTGCTTGCAAGTATTTTTGTGGTTTGTCCCAGTCCTTCACTTTCCCCACACATGACTGCAGGCTGCCAACAGGCAGCATGCTGCCAAATGAGCTAGCTGCAAGGGAAAGCATATGGAAAACCCTGTGGAAACAGGGGGAATAATCTGAAGACCACAGCTTTAACAACAGCACCAACAACATGCACTGCTAGGAAGGAGCTGTTTTCACTGGGGAGTGAGCAGCTTTGGCTCCAGTGCTAGGAATAAAAGAAATTCTCTGAGCAGTGACCAGGGTCTGAGCATGCAGGCATCCTGTTTGGCTGCTTTGTTGAGCTGAACTCAGCAAAATGCCTGCCTGTGGTTCACAAACCTGCAAGCTCAGTGCATTACACACTGAAGGAATTAGAAGAATTTCTAGATTCTTCTAAAATTGCAGCCCTATCTACTTAACAGTGTGTTTCAGAAAAATGTCCTTGGCATAGTTAACTTGAGATAGAACCCAGGTGATCGTGGTAAATGCAAGAGTTAGAAAACTTAATTAAAAGACTTGTCCAAAATACTTATAACCACATTTACTTTTTTTTAGGTGGAAAATTAATACCTGGCTCGTGGCAATCCCAGTTTTAGAAAGTCATGCATTCTGCAGGGTGAATAAATCAAAATCAATCTCTTTGTCCTCAAACTTGGCAAGTTTCAGATTTATTTCCCGCTTCTCTTCTTCTTCAACTGACACGGTCATTTAGAGACACACAGAAAGTGATGGAAATGGGATTCATTACACCTGAGTGTTAGCTGGGTTTTATTGATTTATTTTTTCATCTTTATCAGTCTGTTTTCCTTTGTTTCACTTTTTAATGGGATCAAAGATGCCCCGGATGTGACTTTTGCATGACAGCTTCAAACAGGTCTTTCCCATGACTGTATCAATATAAAGCATTGCATATAGTTTTCTATGCCTTTATTTTTTAATTAAAAGTTGATTAACCAGAAATAGGATTTCCAAGGTTATCTCCAGTTATTAAGCTTGTTTAAAAGTTAGGTAAATTTAGCTCTGGGAAACACTATTGCAGGTGTATTACCTTGTCTGCAAGGTCAAGTTACTGGAAACTGTCCAAAACTAAGTGGTCATTGTTTTGCAAAGGATCTATTAATATTTTTTTTCTTCCTATGTTGATAAACAGATGGTAGAAAAACCCCAATTTGCAATGCCTTTTTTTTTTTTTTAATAATGGAGAGTGGGCTAGGAGTGTTGGAGTCTATATCTCATCAACTGGTGGGTAATCAATGAACATCTTGTAACCATTTTTATTTGGGTTTTTTCCACAAACTCCTAATTTTTTTCATAAAGGAAACATTTTAGTGCCTAAGATTTTTTTTCAGATCCATCTTGAGCTAGAAATTTGGGACCTGTCACCATCTTCCCTTTAGTGTGTGTAATGCCTCTATTTTCTTTTGGAGTTTCAGTATTAAAAGAACTTGTCTCTGAATTGACCAACTTAAAGATTATTTAGGATTAATTTTTTGGCAAAGGATGTATTAGGAATGAAACCCAAACAAATTTACAGCTTACTGCTCCTTTAGCCATGATTTTAAATGGAAGGTAATGCACTAAATAGAAGTGGAGACCATGAGACTGCTCTTAAACTTTGTACCTGCAGAGACTCAGTTGACTGGGGGTGTGGGGAGTAGAAAAACGGTGTCAAAGGGAACAGAAGAAAATCTCTAATATCCCAGTGATGATGGTAACATGTACTTAGCAGCTCGAAAAAGAGACAGCCTTAGTTGTCAAGTTGCTTTTCAGGGCAAAGCTTGGACTTTGGAGATGGTTGATAAAAATGGGTAAACCTCAGTTTTACAAGAGAAAATGGAGAAGTCAAATTTGGCTGGTAGTGAGAGTTTCATGGAGCTCAGTGCTCTGACCTTTTCTGTTTCCAGCCAACATCAATGACCTAGATATGGGAAATAAACTAATTGAATTTGCTGATGCCACAAAATCAAAAATTGAGGTCACTTCTGAACAGCAGGTAAAATTCAGAACTGATTTAGATCTGTTGTTTAAGGGGCCTCAAAGACAGCAAATGAAGAAATTGCATGTCTACAAGTGGAATGCAATACACATTTGGCTTCAAAATAAATTCATGACTACGAATTAATGGGATTGAACTCGAGGGGGAGAAAATTGAAAATGACTTTGAGGTAATAGCTCATGCACGGTGCTGTCAGGCCGTGTGACAGGGTGCTGCTGCACCTCAGAATGTCAAAGAGAAGATCCCTTAGAATTCTTTAGCATTTAAATAAGAGCCTCAAGAGAATGAGCAAAGCTTCAGCAGTGCAGTGGTGAGTGCAATGCCATGGATAACCTTTTCTTCTTTGCTGGAAAGACTATTCTGGTAGTGGGGTGTCTAAGAACCTAAAGAATAAACAGCCCAGATAATACTGGGGAGAGAAAAAGCCTCCTTAGGGGCATCCTGAGGTTGATTGGTTTGGGGGATTTTTTAAAATTGTTTTTTGTAGTAATGTGCTATGTCTTATAAAATTCACAAAATATGCTGGGTTGCCCATCACTGTGCTGTGCTCTCTGGGTGCCCCATCAACACAATCACCTTTGCCATTGAATTAATTGTCACATTGCAAGTGTTTTGCCCCTACTGCTTCAATTAGAAAGTTATACCAGAATATTGTTGTTCTAGGAAGTTGAAGTTGTCTTCAAGTGCTAGTGTGACCCTGATGGTTTGTTCTAGGGTTAGAAATGCCTCAAGATTATCTATTACTTACACATTTGTTTCCTATTTTTCTGTTTGCTTGTCCATATTTACTTTAGTGCCCATATGATCACAGGAGATACAAACTGCCCCTTTCACCTTCCTGTTCTCAGGGTAAATGGGAGATTACATCTCCTTTCTATTCTGTTTCTTGGCACATTGCTGGTTTCTTTTTGTGAACCTCGGTGACTGGAACTTCAGGCACTGCTGCAGGTGAGGTTCACCATTGTATTGTGAATTGTGGCAATTCCTTTTCCTTTCTCTGAGATAACCATGAGATAGACAAATGAAATCTTGTGAACTGTCATAACTGCAGCAGTTAGAACACTACTGGAAGAGCTGTCAAATGCTGTTTTGTGGCTCCTCAACCTGAGTTTGTTCCATTTGATGAGCTCCTGCTGTTTTGCAGAAGCTTGTGGTGACATCATGACCTTTCCTTGTGATGTGTGAAAATAATTCTGTTCCAGTCCTTGTGATCATCCTGCCTGCTTTGTGCAGTGCTCTCCCCACCCTCTGTTGATCACACCTGCAGCTTCATCTCACAGAACGCTTCTTGTTTTGGTGCCCAGGTCACATGGTAGTGGAAATATTAACACATACTCTCTCTCCATTTCTCTTTCTGATGATCACCTCCTCTCACTAGTCTGGTATTCCTGTTCAGCCTTCAGGTTCTGAGCTTCCTGTTCTTCTGGGGCAGATTTAGGGTCAGGTTTACCCAGGGTCACTGTTCCAAGGGCTCTGCAAGGATTAAGACACACTTGCTGACTGTCCTTTGCCATTGTGTTGGAGAGAAGCAGGATGCAGGTAAAATTCAATTGTCACTGAGCTCTAAAAAGGAGGGAATTGATATCTATCATATCCTCTAATATCTGCCAGCAATGCACTTTGTAAGCTGTCAGGTACTTTATCAAAGATTATATGGTGTTGTGAAAGTTACTTGTAAATTTTCAGCATTGTTTTTCTTTTCCTGCCCAGCGCTTCAGAAGCAAATATTTCAATTGGGGCTTTTAGCAGCAGAAACATCACAGGCTGTACATCATGTTCCTCACACGCCCAGATCCCTTTCATCTGAGCAGTTCAGGTTCAGATTGTGTATGCAGCGTTCAGCTCTCATCACAGTGAATAGAATCAAATGTTTGTGCTGCTGATGAACAACCCAGGCATGTCTGTTTTGAAGTAAATCCTGCAAGATCAAAGATATCTAGAATAAGTAATAGGCTCTTAAACTATGGTAATTAATTAACCCTTTGGGATATGGCAGGGCTGTTAGTAATTACCTGTGGCAAGCTCAAATAATTGGAGCTGTTGCTCGGAAGTCTCAGAGTTGAACCCTGGTTCCAGTCGGTGGCTCAGGGTCTCCTCTTTAATATGCATCACAATAATACATTAGATTTCAGAAGCCTTTGCAGAATATCCTTTCCAGTTCTTAATTGCTTGTTTTATTTTAACCTCAGCTATGGAAAGGGCTTCATCCCTATTTCCCGAAACTATCTTATGCTTCATCACTGTTTATATGATAGTTTTAGCCTTTAATTGAATTTTAAATGCCAGTGGCTCCATGTGACCTGATCTCCAATAGTGTGTTGCAATCTTTAAAGTGCAATCCAGTCTTGCAGAAGTGAGGGAAAATGCCAATTTAAAAAACAGACAAGTGTCTTTTTTTCAGCTGGAACCATGAAACACAGTTATATAGAGGAGGTAATTAAACTCTGAGCATGTCAGAGAAAAGCTCGGACTTTTTGTCTGGTCTTCACCAAAGGTATTTCTCTATATGATGATTATTTGCTGTTTCCCCTCCATCTCCAGGTATTTCTCTTCAGATAGGCAAATCCAGAGGCTGAGTGACTTTCCATCTCCACAGTGAACAGTGTATAATCTAATAATTTTAAATAATAGATAAGTTTGTGTGTGCTACTTGATAAGAGCAGTTCACCATCTCTCTCTGATATCTGATTTGTAAACTTTTAACTATCCAGTCATATTTTGTTAATTTTTCCTTTGGATATATGTCATGTTTGTCCATAATAAGAGAGTGGTAAGAGGAAAGGCCTATCTTTACAAGCCTGTCCCTGCTTCTCTCTGTACATTTGCAGTATTGGACTTGGGAAACCTTCCCTTGGAGAATGAGGGAGAATGGAGCAGGGAATGTGAACTGCCACGGATCAAACCAGGAACATCTCACCCCTTTAAAAGTAAAAAGGTCCACCTAGGAGATGTAAAGAGGATGGAAAATTTAATGTGATGGTTGCCATTGAGGGACTGAAGGCTTGACAAATTTTCCTGTTGGATCAGGACATGGCATAGCCAAATGGTGATATAGCAATCAAGCCAAAGCTGCTTTGATCCGAAATGGACTCTGAGTGCAATTATTTTACCCATTCCTCTCAACTGCTGCATTCTCCGTGATTCCAGGCATTTTGTTGGCATAGCTGTGAGAAGGGTGCTGCAGCCAGCTCCTCCCTGCACAGCCCCTACCCTGCCCCAGGGCACAAGGAATAAGTGGATTTTCTGTTTATTTGCTTTGAGATGGGATGTGAGTTTGAAATGGGCAGCTGGGACAGCAGTGTGAGCATGTAATAACACTTCCACACAGAAGAGTATTAACTTTTCCAGGAACCTAGGAGCTGGCTTTTTTTTTTTTTTTTTTTCATTAAAAATACTTGTTTTGCCCAGTTTACTTTCTTTGATTGCTGACACTGCTGTGTTTACTCTGTCCATTTAGCACAAAGGGAAGCTCAGCTGGTGTTTGTTACTATTATAAAATATCCCCATCCATCACTCCTCTTCTGAGACTGATCCACCAAGCAGGAGTCAATGATTATTTCTGTCTTGCAGGTGGTGATGCTCTAAAGTACCAGTCATATCTCAGTTTCTTTAGCCCTTTGTCTGTAGATTGCTACCCTTTTTTCTTACACTAAAATGTGCCATGCCCAGAGGTGTGACATTTACATTCTGAAAGCAAATTAATGCTTCAGCTGCATGTTGAGATTAATGTGCTTCTTGCATTATGAACTGCTTTTTAATTCCCCTTGGAACAGCTGCAAATGCAGTTTTGCACAAATGCATTTGTTTTTGCTCTGGAGCCAGTAGGAGTGATTTCATTACAAATGTTCTTGGGCCACTGTTCAGGAATGCTGCTTGCAAAGAATACTTTGAAGTACTCATAAAAAAAAGATGAGAGATGTTAGTTTAAAAGAGTAGATTGTGAGTGTATGTATAAGCATTAATTCAGATTCAGTGCTGGCTATAAATGCATTCCTTGCTAACCTTATGAGAACTGCATAAATTCCCTTTTAAAATTCACCAGCACTGCAAGGTGAAAGATGCATGCTGCTCAATATTTCCTTCTGGGAGAAGGCTTTCCATTAGAGTGGGAATTCTCAGGGCCATATCCTATGCCTGCATATAACCAGGGACCCTTAGAGGTGGAAAAAATTCTGTGTCTGAAGTCCAAAACACATCCTAGAGTTGAGGTTTTTCTTCTGACTTGGAAAGCTCTAGATTCTGAGGTTCTAGACTGATAAAAGCTGCCTTTTGTCCACAAGACAGATCCAAATAGAAGCCAAGGACTGATCTACTTGTTGTTGCTCACACAGGGTTAATGACCTGAAGACAGGCTCTGCAGAGGCAGAAACTGCTGTCTAAGGTGCATGTCTAAAAAAGCTGGTGATGCTTTAGGTTTTAACTCTTCTATTTTTCAAGTCCTGTGTTGCTTGGTGTGTAACTCTTGAAGTGCCTTGTAGCCTGTGAGCTGCTGTGCTCTCATGCTCAGATAGACATAACAAAATCTCTCCAGGTTCGCTTTCCAAGGACACCAGCCTGTCCTGGGCCCAAAAGCCTCTAAAGGAGGGGCAAGCTGAGGGGAAATTACATCATTAGCTAAAGTTTTAATTGGCGAATTTATGCTGATATGCAAATGAACCAAAGCTATAAGAGCATGAAGAACTCATGACTCGTTATCCATCTTGGGGTCCATTTTTGGATGTAGCCTTTGGCTCCCAGGGTGCACCTTTGAAGGCCTTTCAAATAAATACCCACCTTTATTCCCTTATTCCTGTCAGGTCTGTTCCTAGGTAGCCACCCAGGGCATCACTGGGAAGGCACACATTTAAACATGGGCTGGTGACCCAATACCACCTGCAGTGCTTTGTTCTTCCCTGGGGTTGTGGGAAGCTGCTGTTTAATTAGGATATAGGTCATAGAATGCCTCATAAATTAAGCTAATACATCCCAGCAATGGTTTAAATCTCATGGAGTTTGAGATTCTGCAAACCTTGCAGACTGGTGTTCAGATCTGAGGATTCATTAAAGCAGGCTTATGTTGGTTTTTTCTGTTGGTTGGTTTGTGTGTCTGTTGATGATTTAGTTGTTTGTCTTGATGTTTTCTATATTGGTTTTTGGGGTTTTTTGTTTGGGTTTTTTGTTGTTTTTGTTTGGCTTGTGTTTTTTGTTGGTTGGTTGGGTTTGGGGTTTTTGTTTGTTTGCTTGTTTGTTTGTTTTTAATTCTTCCTTGGAATTACAGAGCCATTGTGAGGGTAGATTTATGTGCAGAAGGTGAGAATGACTTGCATGAATGACCTTCTCTCCGTAAGAGAGATACCATGCTGCTCCAAATGAACTTGGGAAACATTGCTGAGAACTCTATTTCCAGGCTGAAATTCAATGTGCTGGTGCCACCTCTCCTCCCAGCATATTGTGCCTACCCTGCCCTGATTTAATCTGTGAGAACAGTTTGGGAAAATCTCAGTTTCTGCCTTACCTTTGAATCCCAAGATAGGCTCCATTTCTTGGTTTGCTGCATGACAAGGAAGACAATTTTATTTATGAATGGCTTTTTTTTTTTTTTTTCATATTGTAGTCATGCAAAAATGTAAAATCATAAAAGTCATGTGACAGGTGTGGAGGTTTGGAGTTAGGTCTAAATTCACTTTTTCATGTATTCTGCTCTTGTGCAAAAGTATGTTTAAATGTGAAACTGTGTACTTCTGTCAGTATTCTTTGAAAGTGCGTTTTAATCTGTATCTTATCTTGGACAACTTGGAAACTAAGGTTTAGGGCATGTCATAGTATCAGAATGGAAGGAATGTACTTCAGTGGTGTTAGAAAGGTAGCTTAAAATAACAGATATAAAAAAAAAGTTATCCTAACAAAGATGTTTTCCTGTGCTTTCAAAGAATTAAGTTTGTAGCCAGCTGCCTATTTGTTTTACTAAATACATCTTTTTTCCTGTTTGATAGTATCTGATGAAAACATAGGAACCTGAGAAAACATCTTCTATTTCATGATTAGGAGTCAAAGAAATGTGTAAAGAAAATTATTTGTCTATGTGTTAATGGAAAAAACCAAGCAAACATTGGGAAACACTTCAACACTGAGGAACTTGAGAAAATATTTTTCTTTTTTAAGTTAATAACTGCAGAAACTACTTATAAATAATGTTGATTCACAACAGGTATTTTTTTCCCCCTTTCATTTTCTTCTGGAGTCCACACAGAATAATTGTTGCCTGTTATTGTTGAAAACCAAATAAAAATGGAACTAGAGTGCAAGTTACCTGACTGGTAAGTAATTATTATTGCAACTAATCAGGCAAAGGGTGTCCCAGCTCAAGAAAAGTCCAGGCCGTTCCTGAAGCCATTGTCAGCTTAGTAAGGAACCTCGGGATTTTAAGCAGCAATAAATATTCAGTATTCCAACTTCTAAATTTTCTTGTTTAGAGAAAACAAACTACAAGCATGGAAAGATTCTCTGTAGATATTTTGTTGGAGATAGAGAATCACAATATCACGTTTCCTAATTTTCAATTTTTCTAACATAAATTGAAATCAATTTTTAAAATTATATTATTAATACACTGCATACATGACATATATTTCTTTAGCCTGTTGCTTTTGAGGGCATGGTAAATAAATAATTGGACTAATACTGAGCCACAATTGTAAAGCTCATCTTTCAATGCACCCACCTCCAGGTAAATGTAATCATGGCACTCTCTCTGAATAGCTGCAGAATGTTTAATGGGAACTGGTCTTCAAGGATGCATTTGCCATCAGCTTTCAATTTGAAGGGTTCTTAAATCTGAAGGCACAAGCAGTTTGCAAATTGATTTAGATGAGCCAGCCCTAAGTCAGTAGTTAGGAAGTATTTATTTGATAGTTTTGGCAGCTTAGCTTCACCTGCAATTTCATTTCCTGTTCCATCCTGGGGTGTTCCAATAGTCTGCTTCAGTGGTCCAACTGGTACTGAAGCATTCAGAAGCCTGGTTTAACCTGGAGATTGATTTTTGGTATCCCTTGCTGTATTAATTTCAGATTATATTCTATGAGCTCAAATACTTCAAGTTTGTATTTTTTTTTTTTTTTTTTACCGTAGTGTAAAATTGGTTCCCTCCCTCCCTGCTGCCTTCTATGACATTATCACAGAAACATTTAGGAATATGATTTAAAACATAACTATCTCCTTCAGACAGCTTGACTGTAGGATAAGAACAATTTACTGGACCCTTTTTATTTCATTAGAGTGCGCTGTTTCTCAGATAATGAAGTGAGCTAGAAAGAAATATTTTATATTTAAGTTAAGGTGGTTGCTAAGATCAACATAGACCTTGACATTGGCTCAAATTAGGTTCCAAACAAGAAGTCATCATCTCTGGAAAGCTTCTGCCTGCAGCATTCACTCCTGCAAGAGGTCACACAGAGACAAGTGTCTCATTTTTTAGAGGGCTGATAATATTATGATCACTGATAATGGTTCTTGTTAGCTGAGATAAAATCAGGTCTTTGGCTTTGGGATAAACTGAGTTTGAAATGCAATCCTGATAAGCAGAGAGCTTTCCTGTGGGGCCGTGTGGGACTAACTGTGGGATGCTCAGAGGTGCAATATTTTTCCCTGATGTTGTTGCTTGTATTTGATACTATTTATAATACCACTTGTATCTCTGACTTCAATCTGTGATATGAATTAATCATTAGTGACCTAGATATTTTACTCTGTCATTCAATACTGTGGATATACCAGTGAAAAATTTCACTTTGGGTTGGTTATTCCAGAACAGGTTTCCACCTCTTTGGTGGTTTTTTTTTTGTTTTGTTTATTTTTTCTCTAATTACCTTAGATTTCTGTGGATACTAACAACCATGTCTCCAAACATTCTTCATTACCAACTTTCCCCCAGGTTTATTGAGAAATGAGGTGTTGAAAGCAAGGGATTTTCATCGTAGAGAGACTCGGACCCTGATCCTGTAAACCAAATGGTAACTGATTTTAATTAGACCAACAAAAACTTGAGGTTTTTTTTACTGTAAGGACTTCAGCATTTTAGTAAATCAGGATGAAATTGAGACTTCAAAGTATCTGTGAGAATTTGAGGGGGAAGAGGAGGAGACAGAGGTTTGGACTAGCTCAGGAACCTATCCTGAACTAATTTTCATTATTTGGTTTCCCCACAGTTCATGGCTACCTCTGATGTTTTGATTAAGAATTCTACATTAAAACCATTCAGAAACCTCCCAAAATATGGCCTATTTTAAAAGTTCTAATTTCAAAGAACCAGGACTTTGAACTTGTTTTCTTGATGAATTTTGCCAAGAAATTTCAAAATTGCATTCCTCTCAGGTTCAGTGCCTTGTACAATAAAACATTCACACTTTCTCCCTCACCACCCACTTATCTGGTGACAGAACTACATTAATAAATTGCATCAAATCATGACAAGTCTATATCTGAATACAGATCTAGACAAAATTATTTCAGGTGTGTAGTTTAATTATGCATTTGGGCCTCTCAGAGTGATTATTGACAATGTTTTATGATTGATAGTTTCTGCTTTGGGGTTTGTTGATTAGCTGTGATGGGTTGAACAAGTCATGTGGGGAGTTTTGATTGTTCCTTCATCAGATGACTGCTCGAGTACTTCTCACATGAATCCTGACTTTGAAATTGGCCTCCACAGATTTGCACAACAGACACAGATTTATCACAGGGGCCGAAGGAGCTGATTTCTTACGTTATTGTCTCGGAGAGGCAGGAATTCTCATGGCTTTGTCATTCTGCTTCTTCTCTTCATCAGAAAAGCAGAGTTGCTCAAATGCTGTTGTGAAGGAAACAGAAACTGATGTTGGGATATGATGGCATAGGGAAAACAGTGAAATTTTAATTAACAGCAGTGGTTGTACCAGCTTGAGTGATAAGTATTAACGTGAAGCACATTTCTGGTGGTTGCAACATCTGGGCTCCCACTGAATTTTCAGGTGTGATTAAACAGGTTGACTTTGATATGTAGTGCACCACAGACTCCAATTTCTTACTGCCTGATAGAAGCTGATCCTTTGATGCCCTGTCTGTACAGATGTGATCAGTGTGGGCAGTGTCCCGGGAATCCTGAAACCAGAACAGGTGACACGAGAGCTGGAGCTGCCAAGCTTTCTGACTATTTCTTGTCTCTTATTGTCTTAAAATATTTTTGGGAAGGTGACTGTATTCTTTGAAACCATGGGCAAAATAAGGCTTAGTGTAGAGGATCAGGAAATATATATATATTTATATTTTTTTATATAAGATCTGATCTCCATTAATTCAAGCAGTGACTGTGTCTTGCTGGTCCTGTTTTCATGCTGAGAAACTGATTCACCTCAAGAAGCTGAAAATCACCAGGTTCAGAATGGAAAATAATCACCAAAGGTGTTTATTTGATCTGTGGAACTCTTTGCCCCAGGATGGTTTTGCCCCACATGATTTTAAGGAGAGGCTGGGCAAATTCATAACAGAGAAATCCTTTAGTATCAGTGAAAAGTGCTTGAACACAAATTGGTGGAGGAGTATTTTAATGAAATATCAATACATACCTTGCCTTTTTCTGAAGTTTTTTTAGGATCCTTGGCTACTGGCAAGGCAAGCTATTGGGAGTAAGAGGTCTTTGTTTGACACACTGGTGTTGCTCTGTAATCCATCAAGCCTTCAGCCTTCTTGTTTTGTAGGTTTTATTAAAAATAGTGTGGTCTTGTAACCAGAAATTTTACTTTGGGGAAAAGAACCCTACTCTCTAAGCATGTCTATATTGATTTTGTTTGTGTGCTTTTTCTGTTTCAGCTTATTCCCTAATAATCACATTTTAATTTATTCCTTCTAGCTGGCATGTTGGTCATTTCCCAAAATGACCATTTTCAGTTGTCTGCAAATGCCTATAGATCAAACACATATTTTGCTACTGTCCTTAAGTTTCTCCCAGCATAATAAATACAAGATAGTCTTTGAATTCTTGTTTTCTTGAAGTGGTGAAACACAAAAAGTCTGAGAAGGATTTGGGATTTTTTTATTTTTAATGGGGTGAGCTGCTTTGTGGGGGTTTGTCCACAAAAAATTGAAATAATAGGTGTATAAATTTCCTCTCAGTTCACATCTCTTGAGTACCTATTCAATGTTGGGCCATGCAGGAAAATCAGAATGAATTATACATAGATGTTAAAAATGCCTATGAGGTTGTCATGACCTATGCATAGGTTTAGTCAGGCCCTTTGCTTTCTTATGGCTTTCTGGTGGGCATTATCGAGAAATCTAAACATAAAAGCAAATTAAAAAGGTTGTTCATTTCCCCCAGAACCCCAGTTTGCTGAACAGAAGCATTCCTGCGATCAAGGAAGTCAGCATAAAATGTTTAAGTGGCAGCTTAATGATGATAATGATGATAAAGCAGGGGATTTTCAGCTAAACCACAGCATTTCCACTCTGTTTTATTGCTTTTTAGTACTTTTGAGGATGCCCTTCCCCTGCCCTCTTTCTGTCTTTGTGGCTGGAAGGTGCTGCTGGGAGCTTTGTTCCCTCTCTCCCCCAAGTCTGGCCCTAAGCATCGATCTCCTGTGGGTGAGGTGTCTGCCTTTAATGCTGGTAAAATTAAAAATAGGCCTATTGGCTGAAGAATTTGGAAGTTTTACTAAGTTAAGGAATCTCTGAAAGTTTCCAGCCAGATTGACAGGCAAGAAAATGCTCTGTGGTTTGGCTCTCTTGTACCAAAATGCTGTGTTGTCTTTGAGTTTGCTGCAGTGATGGAAAGCTTTATCACATAAATAATGCATCAATTTATCTCAATTATTTACTTTATCACTGCCTGTGTGCTAAAGAGGTTATAATTTTTATATATTTTTTTTTTGGTTGTTGTTGTTCTTTTGTTTTTTTTAAGTAAAGTCTTTGAAAACAGCCATTAAGCTTTAGCATGAACAGTTGAGGTAGGTTTATATCAGAAGCTACAATTTATATCTTATAAAGTCTGACTTAATAATCTTATATGGTCTTTCTCTTTCCTGGGGAGTGCACACTACAACTTCTATGCAGAGAATAGAAAATCTGTTTTAACTTAAAATTGTGCTGATTTAATCAAAAAATGATACTAAATTTTTTCTGCTTTAGCTACAAGCAAAGAAACCTCCATTAGAAAGGAAAGTATTGCACTGAACACTGAAAATGGAATAATTTCTTCTTCCCCCTCACTTGATCTTGCAAAACCCAGCTTTGAATAAGGGGCAACAGCATGACCCAGAACAAAATTAAACAATTTTAAATTTGAAGACAAGGAAGCCTTTACTTCCATTTTATTATATTATAATTTCAAAATTTTATCCTTTTTGAAAAATTTTTAATGTTTCAACCTTCTTTGGGAAGTCTGGATCTTTGCATCGAGCTTAGTTTAGACTTCTCTGTTATAATTACTCAAGCAAAGTAAAGGTGAATTAAAAATCAAGCCTGACATTCTAAATCTAAATTTTGCCATCAAAAGAAAGAGTTTTATTTATTGCATTCAATGGAACAACATAAACTAGAGTTTCTGAAAAACCTACTTATTTTTCTTCAAATGTCAAAAAGTGAAGTGAAAGAATGTCACCAAACTTCACAAATTTGTGTTTTTCTTCAGTAGAGTCTCATACACAAAGACAACAGCACAAAACAGAAAGGTAATAAAAAGTAATTTACTGTATTGCCCAAGTTGCCCTTCTCTGAGGAATTAAAATATCCTCCAACTTTCCCCATCTATTTATGTGATGCTATTTTAATTGCATGTCAGTACCTTGGATAAGGGTGGGTGACGAATTGCACCCACAGGAATGTTTGGCAGATAATTTTTTTTTGGATTTTCAATTTGATGCAGCTCACTCGAGGCAATAAACATGGCATCTCTAGAAAAGGAGTGTATTACAGTCAACTTGATGTCACGATTATTAATCCCCAATCAATCCTGGGACTTTCTGTGACAAACTAAATTTAAAAATAAAATTTAAAAAAAAGTCCCAAGCAATTGGTCTCCCCACACTTTTCCCACACAGGCCAAATATTAAAAGAGTACAGTGAATTTTCAGGTGCTAAATAATCTGGCCAAAGTTATTACAGGTAAAATTATGGTTGCTGGATATTTTATGAGAATGAAATACAAAAGAGAATATTTATTTGAGAAATTTTCTTTAAGCAAGGGAGAGTGAAGTGCTATGTCTGAACTGGCAGGAATAATTGACTTGAAAACAGAGTAGCTGGATAATTACCGTAAAGGATAAGGAATCCAGGATTTGCTTTGGTCTGTCCTCCTGACTCATTATAGTTTCAAGTATACAACATTTGGCTGCTGTTGTCCTTTCATAGATGTGTTTCTTATTTTATTTTTAATGAGTGTCTGTAACTTTAGGCCTTTTTTTAAACTTATTTTCCTCTAGGATAATGATATTTTTCATGGAAAAAATGTAGGAAAAACCCCATTCTGGTCATCCAGCACTTCTGATTTCATCTGCTGAGTGTTGCGGATAGGTTGAGTAATTAAAAAAATTTTAAAAGTTTAAAATTTAAAAAAAATCTGACCATGATTATGGATGAGTTTAGGAAAAAAAAGTGTATTTTCTTTAAACTGCTCTATACATTTCAAAATTTTAAACAGTGCTTATGAAGATAAAGTCACCAACACTGCTGATTCAAGGCTCTGCTATTTTATACTATTTTATATAAACATCCAAATGTTTATTTGCTCATCTTTATCTGATTCCTTTTGATGGCTGATCTTCATTTATGCACCTCTCCTTAGAGGGAAGACCGAGATAGGGAACTTTCACTTCTGGAATGAGTGAAGCCCATATCAGTCAATGATCTCATGGTTTTTCAGGCAGAAACCTTGGATCATGCATTTCTTAGGCTGCATTCAAACTCTGGATCTGTTGATAAGATTTGAAACCTGTTCATCCCACAAGTGCCAGTGCACAGCTAGGCCAGTATTTACTGTTTTCCCTGACAAGGCAAAACAACTGGGATTTATACTAATTTACCCTAAAGTGACCCACAGCAGTCAGCTCTGATAAAAATTAAAAAAAAAAAAAAAAAAACAACAATTAAAAAAAAAATTAAATCAAACTCTCTACTTCCTGCTGAGGGTGGGCCAAAGGACTCTTGTTTTGTCTCCATGATGAGTGATCTCAGGAGAGTTAATTGACCTTTCTGATTCCATTATTAGGTATCTGGTCAACCCTCAGTCTGATAAGCAAGCTTTAGAGAGGTTGTTTCCTAATTCTATTGTACAGAAATGTGCTGAAATGAAAATCTTTCAGTTGGAATACAAGGCTGCTGTACTGATCCATGATTTCATTCTTGCTTGCCCAAAAAAGTCCTACCAAAATGTGAGATGTAAAGGTTGATATGGGGATTTCAAACTGTTCTGGGTGTATTCACCTGCTGAGGGAGCCCTGGGTTTGCACATTGATTGGGATGTAGTGGATTATTTTTTCCATAAACATAGAACTGTGTGCTTTGGGTAAAGAAAAGCAGCTAGTAAATAGTAAGATGTAGTAAATAAATAGTAAGAAATACATCCCATTTCTATATCTTGTCTGTAATAGGAATCCTCTTGGGGAGAGATCTGCTGTTTCTTTAGGGTTGTGTTGCTTGCTCGATGTTGTTGACTCGCAGCCACGTTATTGACAATAAACGACTTACATTCAAAAGTGAGGATTTACTAAAAGATATTTTATAGGTCTTAAAAGCAGCACTGTCAGGAAGGATGACCTGGAAAAGAAAATTGTCTTTTTCCAGCTTCAAAGGTGGGAGTTTCTGAGGAGCGAGCTGTTTAGTGCAAGAAGACAAAGCAGGATGCAGAAATTGAGCTGTCATTTCCCACTACTGCAATGGACCTCAGTCCCTGTACAAAGATAATTTTGTTACACTCTTACCCTTGGCAAGGCTGATGACTGAAAGTCAAGCTTGATTTTTAGGTGAGGAGTCAATGCAATGCAGGGGCATGAGCTCTGGAATTGAATGCACAAGACAGAGGAGACTGAAGGGGAGGGAAGGAAGGAGAAGCCAGAAAATCTGTCACCCACTTTAGTCTCCCACTTTTATTGCTGGTTTCTTCTCTCGCTGTACTTTGCTAAGTAGGTATCGTTGTAAATACAAAAACAACAACAGCAGGGAAAGAAAACGCCATCCAAGACCCAAACCAACTTTAAACCCTCTCAAAACAAACAAAAAAATCACCCCTTCCCTCCCCACACTGTGGCAAAGGTTTTGGTGCTGTGGCTCTGCCAGGTTCTCAGGTGAAGGGAAATGAATCCAGTGATTCTAAACCGTGAGGATGGTGCTTTGATCATTGCTTTTGGAAATGAAAAATGTGCCCTGACTTTCCTCCAGCTGCTGCTAGATATTAAGCTGTCAACCTTGCAGTGTTCATTGAACGCACATTTTCAATGAGGCCCAGAATGTCACAGCTAAGTGATGATTGATCCATAATACTACACATGCCTGGATCAAGGAACACCTTTCACAGCAAATGAGGAGGGTCTCCATCTGACCTTCCTCACATTGATTTTATAGGTCTATTGCCTCCTGTGGGGGCACTTGTTAATATGGTGAGCTCAGAATCAGATCCGACACTTCTGTTTAGAGGATAATGATGGCATTTTGGCAACTCATTTTTTCATTTTTTTCCTTTTTTTTTTTTTTTGGTCTGTTTTTAATAAAAGCAGGAAATTAACCCTTCTATATTCCTTAATCCCCTCTAGTTTTAATTCAGTCTCCACAGGTAAATCTACTTTATTAGAGGTGATTACAATACAATTCCTACAGATCAGTGTTTGTCCTTTTTTGCTGATGCCTTGTAGAACCTTTAGGGCAAAGATTCACACAGCACCTCGCTCAGATGTGCCATAAATCTTTGCTGATTAAATTCATGTACTTGCTCAGATTTTCCTCGTGAGTCTGGGAGTTAAATATATGCCAGAATAGTCTTCTGATTATACCAAAAACTAGTCCCAGGTACCCTGGCAAGAAAGCAACTTTTAGAGGTGGTTCTGTTCTGAAGAGTTCATGTCCTGATTCTGATTTGTGCACGGGTATTGATCCCGGTAAATCTAGGGGAAAAGTGATCCAATAGTGCATTCTGTGGGCACAGAGCCTGGGCAGAGCCTGATTTAGGAGAACATTTGATCATTTGAATTTGGAAGCAAAGGTGGGGGAAAAATACAGTAGCTCTTCATGAGGGAGGAAGCTGTGGGAGTCAAACCTTATCTGTTCACGTGTATTTCTGGGGAAAAACACTTCAGAGATAAACAGGGCTCATTTTTATGACTGACTGTACGGAATTTTATCTTGATCTTGCCAGCCCTCTGCATGTCCTGCATTGGGAGTTCCATACAATCCTCAGTTTTCCTTCCCCATGCCAATGCTGCCAGAGAATAGCAGATGTATTACTCTTGCCCTGTGCAGGTCTTAAAACAATTCTCCCATCCTTCTATGAGTCCTCTCTTGTATTGTTTTATTCCATAAAGGCTTTTACTTAACAGCAGAAATGGGCTGTGTAATCTCCCCTCTCTCTAGCAGATATATATATTGGGGTTTTTTTCCTCATAATTCTTATAACAAATCCGTTCTTTGCATACCAGCTTGTAAATTGATAACAGCAATGTCTTTGAAAACAAAATCAAGGAGATAATGATTTCTGCTAAATATTCTACCTAATCCTGCAGACAGGGTGATTTTTTTTTCCTGTCATTAGAAAGCTTCTCTCTGATCTTCAGAATGATCAAAACAATTGTCATCTAAATACTTTCCTAATTTAATCATACTACTTGTGGGGCATGTGATTTTTTGGTTTTTTTTTTTTTTCAATTTTATTTTACTCAACGATTTCTTTAAATTCTATGAGCAATAAATTGAGTTATGAGAAGCGTAGCCTTCAGCAAGTATGTGAATGATGCTATCAGATTGGACTGAGCTGCTTATTTAATTGTCTAGATAAATGTTTGGCTGGCACTGAGACCTCATATGAAGGATAGTACACAAAATGCTGTCTTCTTAGTCCCTGTGAATGCATTTGTTTCTGCTAAGACAAACAGGTCACAAAATTGCTGCAACTCTGTTGTTTTAATAGAAGGCAACAGCTGCTTTTATAATCAAGACCATAAAAAGATATGTCTAAAACCCAGGGGATTTTGAGATGAGATCTGTAATTAACAATGGGTGATAATTTATTGATGGTGAAGTGGCTTGATGAATTTGACAATAATATAACCTCTGGATTACTTTTTGTGGTGTGGGTTTTTTGTTTGGTTTGGGTTTATTTAGTGTTGTTTAGGTTGTTTTTTGGGATTTTTAGAGAATGATTGTTATCTTTTTATAGCAGTAACGTAACCCCTGTGGAGTCTGGGGGAAAAAAGGCTGCTTTGATGGCTCATGCACTTCCATAGCATGTCTTTAACTCTACAGTAACTTTAAGGGAGGACTGCACAACTTAGCATTTATTAAGCATTATTAGAAATCTTCCACAGACTGTGAAGGAGCCAGGATTTCATACACAAAGTTTAACAAAAGTTATAAAACACTCAAACTTTTCCCTAAGGCAAAGAGATCACCCTTCAATGACGGATAAACTTCATAAACACAGAATGAAGGTAGCAACCTCCTTCTTCCAGTCCTTCCAGAACTTCAGCTTGAGGAAAATTCAATGACCTGACAAGTCTCCAGCCTTAAGCTCCAGCTGAACACAGTTTTTGATGAAATTGATTGTGTGAGGTACATCTGCATTGCATGAATGAGATATTAGGTAGGCCAAAGGGTTAATTGTGTAAAGGTTATTGTTTGAGGTGACCAGACTGGTAGGTGATGGAGACTGCTTGGAGGGTGATCAAATGTTTTTTTAGTACACTGAGAACACATTTTACTGCAGCACTCTGTTGGGTGGTAAAGTTCAGATGCAATTAGGCTGGTTTATAAGGTCAAGGATGTGTGTATTTGGAATGGGTAACAGCAAATATTAGAGGATAACATTCTGTAAAGTCAGGATAAGACTAAATACTTACTGATTGCTGTGGTTTCAGATAATCATGTGTATGAGATCATATATTCACTGGGACATTGCTCAGAGCCACGCTGCTGGGACAGCTGGATCAGTTAACTGAGTTAATTTCTGAGAAATCAGCTGTGAGTGTCAGCCTTATCCATGTGCAGAACAACCAAGACCTCTGGCTGAATTTAGTCATCTTTCCTTTATTTAGTTGCAATTTCTAGCAGGCTTGCTGTTGGACTATTACATATAAGTGAAGAACATCTCTGATTTCCCCCTTCCTATTGCTATTGTGAAAGTTAAAACCAGAAATTATAGTCATTCACTGAATGGCAGTTATAGGAGTAAGAAATTCTCAGATACACCCTGCATTTCAAAGCGTGGCTGTTTGAATACATGGTCAAGTAACAAACTTATCAATGACTCAAGGCATTATTTTGGTTGAGGAAGAACTACGTAGAACTTTTTTTATGGCCAATGTCTCTGACAGTGAGTACATATCCTCAGTTTGTGTAAAACTTTTGAGTAAGTGGATGAGTGAGTGAAAGGCACTGTTGTGCTTCTAGAATGACTTAAAAACCTGGCTGAGAAGGAAGTTATGGATTAAGAGTGCAAGATTTGTGTGAGAACGTGGTTTGTGTGTCTTTGAAATTTAGTTTCAAGTATCTTGTAGTACTAACCTACATGGGGAATGTCAGTTAACATCCGAATTTCTTATTTCTTATTTCTTCCTGTTTGCTTTCCTGGAACTTTTAGCTGAGTCTGTCATCAGGCTGAAAATGTGAGCCAGACTCTTGCATCAAACCACATGTTGGTGTCATAGTTTTCTTCTTTTTTTATGTATAAATATACATGAAAGGCAGTTTGGAAATCTGTCAGTTTCTCTTAATAGAGCTGTTCCTCCCTAAATCATTCAGATTAAAGCTAGAAAACTGATACTTGCTGAAAGCTTAAGAAAAGGTTATAGTAAGGAAGTCCTTTTATGTGTACAATCTCTAGATTTTCCTGTGTCTTAAGGGGGAATGAAAAGAAAGAAAATCAACATTCCACAGCCAATATATCCTCGTTTGGAGTTGAGAAATTGAGAAAGATACTTTCTCAGCTTTGAAGTGAGCAGGATAATTTGTCTGTTTCTTTCTGTAACACTTCCTATTCATCTCCTGTGTCTGTCTAACCAAAAAGGCTGTCTGTGATTGTGTGACCCTCAGGTGTAAGAAGACCAGGTTGTCAAGAGCTTCCAAATAGCAAAAATAAACAAACCCTAAGCCCTGGTATTAAGGCTTTCCTCTTCAAGTAGAATACTAACACTGGATATTGCTCACAACAGGAGCACTCCAGGCTGTGCCTGGAGCCCCAGTGGGAGGATGGCAGTGCCAGCTGCTCCTGTAGGACAGGAAATCACCCTCCAGCCTCTGACAGCTCAGTGGTGTTGGCCAAGAGCCCCAAAAAAACTGGTACAAGCAAATTTCTATGTACCACAGGTAGGCTCTTAGCAGACTCTTGTTTAGAAAATGTTCTCTCTGTTGGTTAACCCAGAATTCATCTCTATAATTTTAAGCATCATTTACAAGCTCTGGTATCCATATAGAACCCTTACTTCCCTTTAAAGCTGGCAAATCACATCAGCTTTCTGAAATGGTGTTTGAAGCCATCCCAGACTCTCCCGCACATTATCAAATCCATTTTAATTAAAGCTCAGTTTCAGTTGATAGCCTCAAGCCTTAAGCTCCATAGCTCAATTCTTCTCCCAACCATGTTGAACAGACTCGTGCTGAATTTTGAGCTTTATATAAATCTGCAGAGAGATTTTTCTGAAGCTGTTCAGTGGGTGTTTCTTTGCAGTACTACTTACCTGGCACAATTTAAAAGTGGAAAGAATCTCATGCTCTTATATGGCTGAAACAACTTTGCTAAAAAAAGTAGTTTACTCCGATATCCATGATGTTTTTATGGCCCTATCAGTATTGTTTTTTTCATAGAGGAAAACCACGTAATCCTCTGTCAGTGAAGAGTTGAGGCTGAGTTGTCAGTAAGTAGTGGAATAACCGTTTCCAGAAACAGAAAGGAAAAGGCATTTGGGACAAGTCAGCCTGGATTTACCCAGGGCATGTCTTGCTTGACCAGCCTCATTTCCTCTCTAATGAGATGAGTGGTGTGTTGACAAGGAGAGAACCATGTGTGTTGTTCCCCTCGCCTTTAGCAGGGTCTTTGGCAGGATTTCCCACATTTGGTGAGATATGGACTTGACAAGTGGATGAGAAAGTGGATGGAAACTGACTGGACACTTCGGAGGTCATCATCAGTGGCACAGACTGATGGCTGATCACTGGTGTCAGCTCCCAGAGCTGGATACTGATGCCAGTGCTGTGTGAGGTCTCCATTATCAACCTGAATGATGGGCTAGAGAGGCACTCACAGAAAATTCATGGTGTGAATTCATGGTGGGGGATGCATTTGGAGTGCTGGAGAGGGCAGGCTGATATTCAGAGGGTGCTGGAGGACAGGGATGGCCTGCAGGACATCGGCACAGGTGAGAGCCAGGTGCAGTCCCTGGGCTGGGGTCACCCTGCAGGGCAGCATCCTCTGGGCAGAGAAACACTCTGGAGAAAAGGACACGGGGGCTCTGGGGATAACAAGTTTATTTTTACCTTCAGAGCTCTGATTCCACTGTTAACCTTTCCGAACACAAGCATAACAATAATAATACATCCTCCAACTTTGGCCTCTCTCTAAATAAGCACATGATCAGGATGGCAGCCGGTGAAATAACTGAACATCAGTTCTTTAGCTTGTGGAATGGAGCAAGTTACATGTTGGAAATAAATGTACCTGCACAGCCTATTTCTGCTGAGATTACTCACACACCAGTTACTGTGGTGATTCATTCTGTGGAATTATTTTCAGAATGCCAGAACTGAGGGAAAAAAATCTGGTTTTCTTCTGGAAGTAGAAGAAATTATAAACTGATGGAAACTCTTTTTTAAGCTGTTTTTGTAGAACACATTTAGGGAAAAATTCTGCTAGGCATCTAAAGAGTCTCTTGTTGATGCATTTCTGTCTTTTTTTTGAGCAGTTTAAGAATGGTAAAATTCAATGTGTGCTGGCTAATTCTTATTAAATTATCTTAATAGTTGTGAGCTGTTATGTGCTTAGGTAAAAAATACCTTAAATCTGTATTTGATGTAAGGTATTTGCCTCTGTCATAAACATGTGCATTCTATCAATATTTTTAATATTTGTGGTTATTGTTGAACTACTTTGTCTATTAATATTTATTTTACTTAGAATATATGGAAATGTTTTTAAGGGAAGTCGGTGAAATTGTTCCAGACCACATACACATTTCGAAACGTTTTGCCAATCCTACTGATTGTGATAGCTTGAAAGAGGATATTTTCTCCCAGTCCCCTCTATTCAAGCACTTTACAAACATGATTTTTAACTTGCTTCTGACAGCAAGGGCAATTTGCAAACTATTTCACTTCATTTTTCTTGCACCAGGACTCCTTGGTTTGAAAAGCTGCTGAAAGCAGAATTCTAAACAGAAGGACTAAAGGGACCTTTTCATCTCACAAAAGCTTCTGTAAACATAAATTAGTTTCATAAACATAAATGTATTTTCTATTCTGTTATACCTGATATTGATGTTCTCCAGTAATGAAAATATAAATACTTCAAAAAGTGGACAGCAGCAGGTGTCTTGGTTAGTTAGGATTAAATGCATCTCTCACTATCAGATTAAGGTGCCTCCCACATTTTCATATTTATTTTTCTGTTTCTCTTGTCAGGTGCTCTTAAAAAATGAACCAGGTCACTCCAAATAATGAGATTTATTAGAGCTGTGCATTGTTAATCACTGCTTCTGCCACACTAATTCTACACAGAACTCCTGTAATGAACCAAAATTTAGAGTTAATCATGTCCAATGTTATATTTCAGATCCTGGTTTTGGTGCTTGTTGCCTGTAAGAGGAAAATTGAAATCCAGAGCTACTGGTAGGAGGAGTTTTTCTTCAGATTTTAAGTTAAAGGCACCACTCTGGCAGGATGAAAATTAATGTTAGAGTTAAATAAATAAAACCCAATTTTCTATGTATCCTTATCAGATTAGCCCAGTCTTCCTAAACATTTTCCATTTTCATATTTGTGGAGAGTAATGAATTGATTCATACAAGTGTGACCACTTCTTTTTTGTATTATCTAAGATCTTCTATGTCTGACTTTTCCCTAGCTCAATGATAGTGCTTTATAATTTGTAAACATTTAGAGCCTTTCAAAATATTTTTCCCCAAGCTTCTTTCAACATCCTTCATCCCTACAGAGACTTACCTATTCCTCAGTAAAACCTGTGGAATATTGAATGGTGGCATGTGCTGCATCAGGGAGGTCACTCTTGAGCACTGATCAGCCAAGCCCAACTAGAACTGTCTCCATTTCCTTTAAATTAATTGTTTTAAGGCCAAAAGTTTGAATCATTTTCATGGAGTAATCTGAGTTATAGAAGAAGCAAATAAGTCCATAGGTTTGCCAAGTATGATTTATTTTCATATTTGTGGTGCCTAATGGTTTTTGTAAATTTCAATTTGTGTTAGATAATTTATATCAGCTTCAATTTTCATCAAATTTGCAAGTACATGGGTGTCTCTTTATGGTTAAGGGAATTAATAATCTGAAATTACCAGACACCCATATTAATCAAATGCCTTATTACAAGTAGAATGACTCTTATTATCATACATACAAGATAAAAGAAATGCTAATTGCCTTGGTTTGGAGCAATTATTCAGTAGTTATCTAGACAATGACAGGGTAGGCACTATTATAGCTTCTTTATCTTTCAAGTAATGATGTTCACAGAAGCTGCCCTGCTTGTCTAAGGTGGGGTAACTCCAGTTAGTTGTGTGGTATAAATATTTCACTAATTTTAGAAACATCAATCTCTAACTGTGTATATTTGCATGCAAACAAAATTATGTACATAATGTAGGGAACTATGAGTTTCTATAACCGACAAACCCGAAATTTTCTCTAATATCTTGAACCATCAATAGAAAATGGTTATCGTTAGAAAAAAGAAAAGAAGAAAAAG
>VZRO01000438.1:387295-443181 GCA_013397915.1 Daphoenositta chrysoptera | reverse complement strand
CCGCTGCCGTTCCCGCCGAGGGGCGGGCGAGGCCCGGGCCCTCCGCTAGAGGGGGGTCTCGCCATGCCGATCCGCAGGGCCCCGCCGAGCGCTCCCGGCCCGGCACCGCGCAATTAACTATTCAAATGAAACCGCTGCCGCACCGCCTAATTGAGTCCCAGCAGACGCCGCCTGCATAACCGAGCGCCGCTCCGGGCCAGCCCGGCCAGACTCCGTGAGTCCCCCGGAACATCGCGGCCACCGCCAGGCACGGCAGGCACCCCCTCGCCAAAGCACAGCCGCTGAGAAACTGAGGACTTGTTCTGCAAAAGCTCCAAACTAGTGTGCAACAGGAAGAAAACCTCCAAAGTCAGGTATCGCAAACTTCTCAGGCTGACAAGAGCAAGAAGCACGCCCTTTCAGACTACTCATCGATCCTGGAAATGAGTCCTTGGTACACACAACTGCGTAGGGAAAGAAACGTGATCCACCAGTCTGCTCCGTGAAACATCTAAACGATCTTCTATGTCCTATTAATCGTCAGTCACAGAAGGACAGCTGTTTACAGAACCTTCGCCTGGCCAGCTCCATGATACGTTAACTTTGTGTCATCTCTGGTGATTTGGAGGTTATAAAGACACGGAAAGGAAGCGGAATCTTTCTGGACCTTCTGGCATGTTAGCAAACCTCCTGAAACACGGGGCTAACACACTGCAAACACGCATTTCATCACACGGGGATTAAATCTCCTTATATCCCCTTTGCAGGAATGGCCATTTGTGAGAAACCCAACACCATTTTATTATCCAGTTTGGAGGATGAACTGGGTAACTAAGCTGCCATCAGACAGCCAAGGTGCATTGCTCCTATCTTCAAGGCTTCTCTAGCATCCACTCTTCTGAAACTAGAAACTTTCCAATTTCCAGCGTAACTGTATTCACAACCAATTTATAGCCATTTGGTCTTTACCATTTTGCCCTTCAAATTAAGTAACTTTGCCTCTGATATTTACCTAAAAAGTCCCTATAAATAGCAATTAGATCATCCATTCTCAGTCTTTCTGCTTTGCTTTTAATCTTCTCTCCAAATAGGTTTTGCACTCCTCCAGTGTCCTTTTATACCTTCTACCCCGTGTGCACTGTTCTAAACAAGGTCTTAACAACTGCCTTGTACCACGATATTAATACCTCGCTGTCTCCTGAAATACCTCACCCACTGCATCCCAGAATACATTAGCATTTTTAAGACCACATTAGAGTGGCATCATAGTTATCCTACAACCA
Organism: Daphoenositta chrysoptera; assembly: GCA_013397915.1. Lineage (NCBI taxonomy): Eukaryota > Metazoa > Chordata > Aves > Passeriformes > Daphoenositta > Daphoenositta chrysoptera. The sequence goes on along the minus strand of VZRO01000438.1, from coordinate 441,919 downwards.
ATAACGTACCTGGATTCCTCCTCTTGTAATCTCACATTTGATGAACCTCTGAGCTTACTTGCAGTTATTCTAATTAATCTTTAAGTGCATGACTTCTTGCTATTATATTCCAACCCATTTCTGGTACTCTGGGCAATAGATCAAATGTGCTAGAGCAGTTTAAGATACTATACCTTAAAAATACACATCTTGTCCTATTTTTAAATTTATTTACCATCCAGCCTGCTCAGAGGTTTCCCCTTTTCCAGCAGCTCACTGCAACCTGTCCACACACTTGGCCATGTCAGGAAGGTGGCAAATGTTGTCCCTGTAAAGCAGCCTGCTCCTGAGCTTCTGTGAAACATCCTGGCTCCAGGCTACCCACAAATTCTTCAGTATATCCCATTTCTTCAACCAAAACTATCCCTGGCAACACATGAATCTCCAATAAGCATGATGGTTCACCTGTTTCCTTACAACCTCACACTGTGTTTTGGCACTTGTTTTTGTTTTGGTGCAGAATGTGGTAGGCCATTTATTCTACAGAATTAAACAGGAATGCTTCATGCAAAATAAGCCACCCATCTTTTAGGAACCTCCTTATCATTAAAAACTTATTTTCCTTGCTTACATTAAATGATTATTGAGGAATCCGACATTTTCCCTAAACTGATCTGGTAAGTCACATATATTGTTAGCATCACACCACCTTTTCCTCAGTTGTTTTCTCATATTAGGGAAGACTTGTTTTGAAGCTGATGTGTTCAAGCTGTGTGAACAGCATTAGATACTCAGTACCCAGGTTTAAGTGCCAGCCAGTTTCCCTAAACAGGGCTTTCTGCTCCTTTCAGGGAAACATTCAGCTTGCCTTTGTTTTGCTAGGTTAGTTAGCACCACACTGCTATAGACTGCAAGTGCCAAGAAGTCCCTCAGAACTTTTCTGTGCACAGACAGCAGGCTCAAGCTGCACATCCCTGCACTTACAGGACTGGTGTGGGTTTGCAGTTCTGTGCTTGTACTCAAAAGGAACTCATGGGACAGAGCCTTCCCCTTCAGTGAAGTGGGGATAATTCATTTACAGGAACACTGTGTCTGTGGGAACAAAACACAGAGAAGAATGCTTTGAGTTACAGATATATTAATTCAAATCAGTTACACGTTGCTTAAAAGCTTTTGTCCCTACTTGTAGGGTAGATTTGTTGTGTAAAGGTTGTGAGATCTATGAAGAACATATATGGGTCTTACTGGAATTACTATTTGTGTCTTACATAGGGAATCCAAGAGTGCTTCTGAAATCCTTGGATCCCTTGTGACCATCATCTGCAACCCAGCCCATTAATGGGGCAAAACCTGGTGTTTGTGGAGGAAACAGGGCCCTTACAAGAGCTGCAGGGCAAACCAACATTGCCCAGGATGCCCAAAGGTGAGCTGAGACCAAGCCAAGAGAGAGCTGGACACAGTGGTTTGAACTCATGAAGTTTTCCATAACTGCAGGGACTTTCCCAGCAAATGCTGTTGATCTTTAGCTTAGAACTGCATGTCTTCTTCCAAAATGTACAGGATTCTACTACAGTGTTGAAGAACACTTGCCAAGGACTTGTTAACCTTCAGTGCTCTCCATAGCTTGTACTTCTGGGATAATAACCAGAGACATGCCCTGAAGCATTTGCAGTTGCCATTGCTGTGGCCAGTGGATCAGACTAACCCAGAAGATAACCTTTATGTGGGTGACTGAGTGACATCCCTGGATTCTGCGTTGCTCCTCCTCTTTTCAGACTTTGGTTAGCCTGAAAGTTGTGACAGTTTTAAAGCTGGTGAAAGGCTCAGCTGGTATCCCTGTGAAAGACAATCACCTCATCCTCAAAGGAACCCTAATAGAGACACAAGGGAAGAGCCACTCGGACTCTTCCCTTGGCTGTTGCAGATGTGTGCTGCTCACAAGGTGGTGCAGTTCAGACCATCCAGCTCCTTCAGTGGCCTTGTTAAAGATGCTCCTGCCGTGAGCACCAGGTGCCAGGTGTGGCAGCAGGTGCCAGGTGTGCCAGCAGGGTATGTGTGGACACTGGGGATGTTAATAGTTATTGAGGCAACACTTTCTTTCAAATATTAAAGGCATTTTGCTGGCATGCAGATATGCTTGATCAGGTTCAGCTGTAGGATGAGGGGAAGCAACAGTTCCAAGTGGTTTGCTCCACACCTTCCCTTCCCCAGCTGCCTGCTTTCTGGTTTAGAGAGTCCAGACTTGGCACAAGAAGGCTTTGTCATTTTAGTCATTTCAGGTAAGTGACAAAAAAAGAGAGGCTACAGGGCTTTTAGTGAGACATTCAGCTGGCAGCACCAGCAGCAGAGCATTTGTAGGCAGGTCCTTGCAGCATGGGACACCCATCTTCTACCTTCTCTCTGTTCAGCTTCTGAACATGCTCTTTTATGCTTGACTACTTTTTCCACCTTCATTTTTGCTTCTTTCTCATTTCTCCTGACTGCTGTATATCCTATTTTATTATTTCCTACTAGTGTCTATTGTACCTCACTCGGGATGTTTGGTTTATTTTACATTACTGATTAATTCCCACTACTGTAAGAAAAATAAATTCGTGGAAGAAACCTGAGTTTTTACAAGAAATGGTGCTGTTCATTTTACATATCTAATTTTCCCCTGCCCTTTGTTTAGTCTATTTAGACATGGCTTTTCAGAGAGTTTTAACCTCTACTTGTGCAACATTTCCCTATATATGATGTCCAGTGTTAGCTGTGTTCTCCAGGTTCATGTGTTTATAATTAAGATATTAGAATATTTGCCATACTATGAAAATCTTCATAATTTTTTCATTTTTAACACAGCTGAAGACTTTGCATGCATAAGGCACATCACACAGGTCACAACAGAAAGGGAAAAACTACTCAGGCTAAAGCCTGGGAGAAATGAGAGGAGAAACTATGAGTAATCTTGCAGTTTCACTAAATTATAGGCAGACGTGGTTGATGCCCTTTCCCCAGCTCACTGTGTACCAAATAGGAAATTACTGCTAACTCTGAAGATCTGTGATACCTAATAAAAATACAAGAAGTTCTATTCCTCTCTAATCTAGTTCTTTCCAGTCCTTTCTTTTTTGGTAAAAAAGACCTTTTACAGATCTCTGTGCATCTCCTGTTGCCTCTGGGAGCTCTGTGAGATTGCACAAGTGAAACACCCATCACATAAGAAACAGTGAAACACTCCCAAAGAGACCCTAAAAATGACTTAACAAAAAGCCATCACCCAGCTCTGAAGGTAAAGCTGGACTGGGAGCACTTCTGTTACTACTTAAGCACATTTCTTTTTTCCATGGCATCAAAGAGGATGACAAAATTCCAGAGGAGAAGGAATTCTCTGCTACCTTCTTCCAGTACAGTCTTTGTAGTAGGCACCTGTATAACTGCTATAAAGGACTGAAACACTGTTTGTGCTTCTGACAGGCAGGACACACAAACATGTAGGCACTACTTGCTTTTTCACGTGCCCATGGTTTTATATCTCAGCAGTGTGGGCTGTCCCTGTGAGCACATTACTGCAACAAAACCAAGGTGGACTGCAAAACAGGGAGAGCCAGGCCCAGGACACTCAGAATAAAAAATGAAACAGAGGGAAAGGAAGTGTGGTCACACAATTGGGAAAAGTTGAGTGTAGAAATTCTCTGTAGAGCAGATACTATGAGAACTAGAATATTCACCTTTAGAGAAAAGCAAAGCTCCTCTGTTTATATGATACTGACTTTGGTCTTTTATGGTTCTCCTCTTAACATTCCTATCCACTTCCCAGCTTCTCATACAATTCAAATGAACATCTGTACAAGATGGTTAACATCAACACCCACTGCTGAAGTACCCTCCACTTCAGTCAGGCCGTACCCTTCCCACTGTTCACTTTCAAATACTGCCCATATTGTCAGCATTTTCCTGTGTTTGACTGTGATCTCACCAACTGCTTAGCAAGTATTTGCAGAGGAATGCTTTGGGGTTTTTTTAAACAGATATAGATGGAAAAGAGAGGCAGACAACATGCTTTTAGTGATAACATTTAGATACCACAATGAGATTGTGCAAAAACAGTGTTATAATTTACCTGAGAACAAAACCCCAATTTACTGCTTTCAATTTAGGGGCAGAGTGATTTTTCCCCCCCAGGATTAAAAATGTTTATGTAGTTTTGGAAAATCCTGATCAGCCCAAGCACAGAAAACCATATTAGGAAGACCTATTATAAACAGCAGTAAAGCAGCCCCTCTTGTTTCATTATGCAAGCCAAATGAAACACAGAAATTAAACCAAGAGCGGGAAAACAACTAAGACTTAAAACTGTGTTGGGAATACTCCAAAGACTCATTAAGAGATGAAAAAGTATGATTATCTTATTAGGAGTACTACCACCCATACAGAAGCTCTGATCAAAACAATAATTAAACCACCAATAACAATCTCCCTGCATCATTAAATACTTTTGTACAAATAAATTAACTCTGCCAGCCAGAAACATCAAATGGAGATAATTTACCTCAACCAGTTAATAAGTCTAAATACTCAGAAAGCCTCTTGCATTCTTACCTGGGAATGTGCTATCATTCTTCTTCCAAAAAAAGCTTTTAAATAAATGATTTTGACAGCATTCCTATAAATTTTTGTATTTACTCCACCGCGGATAAATCAATGAGCCATGTGGCTTGAGATAACAACCTGTCCCTTTGCCAGTGGTGAAAACTGATTCTCTTCCAACTAGCACATGCAGCTGGGCAGGAATATTTATTTCTAAGCAAAGTAAATGGACACTCAAGTGCAATTGTTGATATGCAGAATCTGGCAACAAATCAATACTGACTTTAAATACCCAATTTATGCCATTACTTTTTAATACCCATGAATCTTGTTAAAATCCCATAGCATGATGTCCTGAAGTGACACAGCCTGCTTAATTTCTTTTGGTTTGTGGGTTTATCGAATTTGAGGCTGTAAGAATCCTGTTATTGGTGAGTGTCAGTTTCTAGCTTTTCTCTTTTATTGGCTTCCTTTGAAATATCTCTGGAGCTCTTATATCTTCACTTCAATTTGATTTTTTTTCCTGTGTCTGAGAAGGGTGCAGGTCTGAATTTGGCACATGTGTATTACTGCCTTGACTGTACAGAGGAAACCACTACCAACATTATTTGGGGTTTTAGGGGCAGATACGCTGCCTTTATTTATGCTCCTTTAAGCAACTTAAAGAAGTATAAATATATTAGACAATTTGCCAGATCATTCAAAATGGCATTCTTGAGCTAGATACATAGCAGTGCTCATGTATATATATCATCTTGCAGTATAATTATGAAAAATCTAAGATCAAGATAAATAAAATTGCCTAGATTTCCTAGGAGAGAATCAAAATTTGGACAAATTTGATGTAGAAGCTAGGAGTTGAAATTCCTATAAAGCAAAAACTAACCTTTCCAGATGCATTGCCAAAAATGGGTCAGGGCTAAGATTTATCAGCTAAGCAGCACTTGTAGGGAACTTCAGCCACTCCTGCCCATGCTGGACCTGCTTTGGGGAAAGCAGAGTAGTGGAGAATCAGAGTGTGTTACTCTGGAAGGTTTTACTAGCAGAAAGCTCAAGAGAGTGTAAAATTACTGTTTTGAAATAGATTGGATCTAAGGAGCCTTGTGTTACCATGAAGGCTTAATATGCATTTTCAGGAGCGCCCCACAAGACAAGTTCAGCCTGTTCATGGAAGTGAGGAGACAGGAAACCCCACTGGAAGAACAGAGGAGAAAGAGAACTTTGTTTTCTGGTGTGCTAGACTCTACACCATCTTTGACTAACTACTGTTTTAACCTTGATTTGTGAATATATTAAGCAGCTGAACAGGTTTACATGTTTATTCATTTTCTCCCTTAATTTAAGAGGAAGTTGTACAACAAATCTAACTGTACTGCCCTAGGGAAAATACAGGCTGTGTCCCACAGGAGATGCAGTGATCAGCACAGGCACGAGCACCTGTGTTGTGCCTGGGCTCCTTAGGAAACTCTACCTAAGTTTTGGAGCACTTGTGATGTGCATAAGGCCATGAGAGTCAGAGCTCTTGCTCACCGGTGTAACACAATTACTGCTGCCCTGTCAGAAAGCAGACCAGTCGCTGGAAGTGTCACTGAACACTTGACTATATTGGGGCTTATTTTGTGTTCTTTTGTGTCATCTGTTAGGAACTACCTCTGAGGAGAAGATAGTAAACCAGGAGGACTGGTCTGATCCATTCTAACAAACCCAATATTCTTAAATCATGCTCTTTAGTTTCTCAATTTAACTTACCTCTTGGTTTCCCCTTTGTGCCTGGAAAGATTTATTGTTTTTATTCAACCTGAAAATCTGCTGGCATTAGATATATTAGGATACCCACAGGTGGTTCTTTTGTCATCCTATCACTGCAGTGGGAAGATAGCAAAATAAATCAATAAAAACAATGTCTTGGCTGATGCTTGGGGAAACCAATCTATGGTTGAATATATAGCTCAGCAGCAGCCTGCCCTATGCACAGGCAGCACTAGGTACCGTGGCTTCCACTCACTGGAGCTCTCAAATAAGGATTCTGGGTTTTATTTAGTGTTTTCCTACCACTCAAGTTTCCATCTAATTCTGTGTCCTCTTTAAAATAACAATGTCTTATCATTTTTTTTGTTTGTTTCAGATATCCACCAGAGTGAGGGTTATTTTGTCACAAGGTCAGATTTTCTTTCTTTGACTTGAGCACTGTTGCAGCAAGAGCCTGATATAAAGCTGGTTTTCAGTTGCCACTATCCAAGGCTTGTTTTCAAAGACTATATGCAAATCATGCCAGTGCTGCCTTCTGCACTTCCTCCATTTTATTTTCTATTGAGACTGAATGTGAAGAGCTGCAGTCTATTTAGAACACCATGGTTCTTGCAGCAAAAAAAACAAAGCTATTTCCAAAAGTGGAATTTCTTAGAATCAGTGTATTTTCTTCTTCTTATAATAGAAATGAGTATGAGCATTCTGAGCCTTTAGTTATCCTCCCAGGTCTGAGAAGATGTGAGGAGAAGCAGAGTGGGTATGGAAAGAAAAGCAGTTGATTAGTAAATCCATTTAAGGATTTAATCCTTTGTTAAGGAAGCAGCATCGAGACTGCTGGAGTGAAGTGAAACGTAAGAGAAACAAGTGGCAATTTACCCTATAGCTGCATTCTCCAAATTATTTTCCCCATGAGATGTAGTGGACATTAGCAGGCACAGGCAGCTGCTGCAGGGAACAGCCTCTGGTAGAACTTGTGCCCTGAAACCCCCCAGATCCAGGGCACACAGGGCAAGGGGTGAGGCACTGCCCACCCTGGACAAAACCATGGCACGTGCCCTACACAGGCACTTGTGCTTGTAGCCCTGGACTATGGGGGTCTTCTGGAGTGCAGATGAGCATGAGGAACGTGGCTCAGAACTGCAGGCAACCCAGGAAGGAATGCAGCAATGCCTCTCAGGATCTGTGCCCTCAGAAGAACAGTGCTTTGTCCTGCTTTTGCCATGGATTTCGTATTTAAAGCCATGGATAACTGAAAACTCATCAAGATGTAACTGAAACCATTTAACAATCAAAGCTATTGAAGGGCCTCTACTGGGAAGCACAGCTTTGGATTTCTGGTGTCCTATTAAGGGAAGACTGGCAGCATGTGCTTTGCAGATCTGGGTGCTGTATTTATATTTTTTAGCTTGAGTACAGCATGCAAGTACAGATCCAAAATGTGAAATACATAAGGGACAAACAACGGCTGTTTCCTTACAGGCTCCCATGCCTACTATGCAGAATATTTTTTACCTTGTCAATCAAATACAGGAGGTATTCAGTGGAGGTAATCACACAATAGAAACAGGCCTCCTGTTTTCCAGAGCTTCTAGCTTTGAATTCCCCTTACTGCAGAGCCAGGTGTCCCATGTTTCTGTTGCAGGAGTGAAGCTCTGTGTCTCTCTGTCAAGGAAAGCACTTGTTAATTGCTTCCAAAAAAACCTGGAGTGAATAAACATTTAACTAAATAGCTAAAACATGCATAAGGTGTCCTACGCAATTTTCAGCACTCTCAGCTGCAGCACAAGATGCTCGTGTAGCAAGAACAGCCATGCCAGATGTTAGGTACCAACCTGCTTGTTTCCACTGTGGCAGGGTTGTTCTAACTCGGTGATAATTGTGCAGAGCCCTTGCTGAGGCAGAAAAAGCCTCTCTCAGCATATCTGAGACCCTTCCAGCACCAGAGTCTTTGTGCTTTGTTTGCACCCAGCCTGAACGGTCAGGAAACCTTACAGTAGATTCAGGAGCCAAGGCTTGGTCTTGTTATTTATGAGAAACAGAGTCAATGCAATTATGTAATTACTATTGTGAAGCAGGAAAAATACTTTTGTTTTGTTAACATTCACTGCTCGCTGCAGCAAGACAGAGTGCAGGGGATTGATTACCAAAATTACTCAGTCAAGAGTTTGATTTGCTCTTTTATGTCTCCCTTACGGTCCGATTTCTGGGGTGTTTTGGGGGGTTTTGTACAAAAACTGGACAGCAGAGGGTGCCAAACCCCCAGAGGGAGCGCACCCGGGCCCGGGAGCTCTCAGGCATCCCCTGAATTCCCCGCTGGAAGCTCTGCTCCAGCACCGGGCTGGAACCTGCAGAGCCGCAGGTTCCCTCTCGCCGGGAGCTGTGCTGGGCACTTTGGATGTGTCAGCACTTCAGCCCGTTTATAACCTCTTTCTTTGTGGATCAATCCAGGCTCTTGCGAGCCAAGTTATTTTCTCTCTGATGTGCAATTGGCACTCAATGTTATCTCAGGAATCTGAAGCCACGTTTTATCAGGATGTTGCAGGGACGACTCACTGAATTAAAAGCAAGCACTGGATCATAGAGAGCTGAGCACAAACACTCCCCACCTTTAATATGTGCTACAAATATGACACAGCCACTGAGGAACTAAATCTGTTTAATTTGACATGGTTCACGCACAGCTTTTTACTTTGGACAAGGAAACATGAGATTCAAACATCAGCAGCTCTGAAATCCCATTCCCATCCTACAGTGAATTATGAAATGAAGTGGCATTATATTAGCAGGCGTTTCTTCCTGTTCTAATAAAAAGATATGCATTCTACATTTTCTGCAAACACAGCTCATGGGAACGAGATGGAAATTGGTCCTTGAGTAGTAACTAGTTACAATAGCTTCTAAACAAGCCTAAAAATTATTCTGGTTGTATTTAGGAGCAAAATCTAGAAGCCTCTATTGTATTCAGATTCCCGTTCTTTGCTGGAGTCAAAAACTGCTGTATTTGGTCCAAACAACATTTTTTTTTCTTTCTTGCCAGTCCCTGTCCTGAGGATGAGTGCTGTCAGGTGGCCAATTTTACTGCTCACATACCTGATACACATCACTGGCCCGTTATTTCCACACAGGAATGGGATCCATCATTCCTAACTCAAAACTGTGCAGATAACAATTGATAATTTGTAAACAGTTATTCGCTTTGAATGAGTTATGTAGGCTCTGTTTACTTAATCCAGCTATTTGTCAGCTTTATCAGTCACTTATCAACAGAAGCAGAGAGCAGGGCACACATAACCCATTCATCATCTCTCCTGTTGCTGCAACACGCACAATATATATTGCACATGCCACAGCACTGGTGAAATAGCTCACAGTACTGCACTGCCAGCACAACTCGGTATGAGAGTTACTTTCTCAGTGCCAAAAACTTGTGAGGTGCTTCACAGAGGGGTAACGTTCTCACTCAGCCCCAGCCCTTGGGCCTAACAAAGGAAGTGATTGCAAATGTGTGGCAGGAGGGTGGGCAGGGGTCTCAGCTGGATTGGGAACACTCAGCACCCTCGTGGAGCAATATTTTTTTAATGTGGAAAAGTGCTGAAGACTCAGCTCGAGAGGCTCTGTGGTCCCTCAGGGTACAAGGATGTACAGTATTTAATTGTACTACACAAAGGTTTGTACTAACAAAGCACCCCACAGGACTCAGTTACCCCTGTCCTCTCTTCCCTACCTCACTCTTCACCCTGTGCATTTATTTTTACCTCTGAAATATCCCCCCTTGTCCTCCCTGGCAGGGCCTGGCCTGGCTTCATCCAGCCCAGGTGCTTCTGTCACATCTTCAATCAAAACAAAATTGTCTTGAGCCTTAACCAAAAAGAGTTGGTGGCAAACCAAGGTTAGGAAATCCCCAACTTGCCCTTGTCCAGCAGTAAATAGTTCACTGCTGGAAAAAAGCCACACACCACCAGCCTTACGCAAACCAAGGGCATTGGGCTCAGCACACAAACAGTAAAACACCAGGAAAGAGGCACTGGTGCTCTGTAACCTTTTAAATAAAGTCTGGCAGGGAGATGGAGACTTAGAAGAGCTTTGAAAAAATAAGCCCTTTCTCCTAGGTCTTTACAGGGAAGGTGGAAAGCTGCTCTAAGGATTTCAGGTGCAATAGAGCATGAAAACATCTTTGCTTGGAAAAAACCCCTCAACCGCACATTTTAAAAAGTTACCATTTTGTAGTCCTCACAAATTCACTATTATTTTACTTGCTCCTTATTGCCCCCCAAGATGTTCCTTTGTTTTTTTGTTTCACTCGGGGAGAAGAGTTGTGGGTTACTACTGTGATTGGCAATTTCCTTTCCCAGGGAACACTTGTGCTATATTTCAATCCAAGAATGCACATGCCCCTTTAAAGATTAAAAAATTAAAGCTTACAAATAATTCAATAATGTCTTCAAATTTAGATAAATCACTTAAAAACGAGCTGGTTATGGCATAGAAGCTGGCAGACTGAATTGGCTCTGCTCATTTTTCACTAGTAGCTGTATTAGGAAAGGGGGGGTCTTGCAAATCTCCCTGGGTTATGTGGCTCCCAGGAACCCTACTTTGAGAAGCCAGAACCTCCTAAAAAAGAAGCCTTTCAGGACACTGCCAAAGGGATTGTGGAACAATGTTAAAACTCAGTTAATGTGGCCATGCAGTCACTGATCCTTAGCTCAGTTCAGACACTTGTGAATTCTGCAGTGTAGATGAGCCCTTTGGAGAGCTTAGTACATTAAGAGAATCCATTACTTTTTTGCTGATTTATTTTATAATGGCTCATTTACATGCACTAAGAAACGGTATTTTTATACTAGTTAGAGAGGCACAGATTGCCTCTCTGCAGTCATACAGGTTTTCAATTTTAGACAAGATCTTTAAAAAATTGACAGTATTATGAACTTTCAAGAGGCTTTTCAAAGTCACTTAGGTTTTTAAAATCTATTACGGTTATTTTTTCTGTCATATTCCAAAGGTTTATATTTTTGGACTCATGGTACTGACAAATCCTGTTATATATGTTGAGCAATATGAAAAATAGGGCACTAATGTTTTAAAGTCTCTAAAACATTTCTCAAATTGACTGTAAAATGTGGCATTTCTACAATACACGATTGTTTGGCAGGATATAAAAGCTTACTGGTTCTCATTTGGGTGATTTGCATAACTTGTTCATGGCATCATTTGTAAATATTATGCCCATCCCAAGCTGCCACTGATAAAAAGAGTAAGATTGCTTTTGCCAAAGCATGTCATAATATAGATGAGGAAAAAACCCTTCCTGTCTAAAACGAAGGAAGTTATACAAAGCGAGTTAAAATTTTATACTGCATTAATCTCAGAAATCACTTTTCATGTCTGTTAGAGAACATAAAAGTGAAAAAAAAAATTCCTTTTGCTGTGCAAAGTGGTTCTACAAGGATTGGACAAGCCAAGGAGCAGTGGTTGTTCCCAAGGAGGCATTTGCTGAGGGCATGGTTTCTACCAGCACCCAGAGAGCCCCTTTGCCTGTGCATTAGAGAGGATGGGCTGGGCTGAGAACGTGGTTCTGGCTCACTGAGGGTGAGCACAGAGTGAACAATTCTGTTTCAGGCAGACAGATGACAATTCAGTTTGCCCACTGACCTGTGCTGACTCCTCGATACGAACAAAACCTAACCACTGCAACAAATCTATTTCACCCAAAGGGACTCAATACAGAGGGAAAGCTCATTTTACTTAGCAAGGTGGGGCAACATCCGTGTAATCATTTTAGAGCTTGATTTAATATTCATGACTCTCCTAGAAGGTGGCAATTTTGACTCGTGGTACAGAGTTCCCTGGCCTGTGCTTGCTTAGCAAAGGTCCTTTGAGAGATGCTTTATTTCTTGTGGATGAAGGCTGTGGGGAAGTGATGCTGTCTGTCTTTGGAGGCTCTGTCACAGTCACCAAACAGATGGATTTCTGGAAAGCACACGTGTTTGTTTGCCTTCACAGTCAAGAACGTGTCATTGTGGCTGTTCAGTGACCTCCCTGATTAAAGAGCTCGGATGAAGATTTTTGTCTCTGTAGTTATTTAGTGGAAAGGAAGAAGAGTAACTGGGATGCAGGGGGTAACTGTGTCTGTTTCTCAGAGTTTCAAACTCCCTGTTGGCAGCTGTGCCAACATCCTTGTGCTAGTTTTTGTGCAATTAGTTGAACTGGCTGTTGGAAAGGTTAAGGTAACACACCAGGCCCTGAGAGATGGTGACACCTGTGGATGTGAAGGTATCACTGTAACGGGGTACCATTTACACATGATCTGTGACTGAGCTCTGAAGTTACCATTGTGCTGCTGAGCAGGGATGGTAATACTCTGCTCAGCTCCACTAAACCTGACAGCTGGCCTAACTAAAGCCTTCTTCTCCTCTGCAACAACCACAACAGAGCATATATCTCAAAAAGGTGCTCTGACTTCTGAAATCGGTGAAATTTAATGGCTTTCTTTGGATAGTGCTTTCCCCCTGCACCTTGCATTTTTCTGCTTCCTAAATTTAACAAACTACTAGTAAATGGCTCTTTTCAATCAGACCTTAAAGTAGGAAAAAGAGATTATAAGTCAGCCAAGGCAAAGGAATCCCCAGGGAAAGAGCTTGGTGTTATTTCCTGTAGTGAATCTTTGCCTGCCAGGTTGAATTTGGGAAAAGAGGTAGAAAAGAAAGTTAGAATTTGTCTTTATCATGAAAGACGAAAAACAAGGGTAGGGCACTAATTACATCTCTAAGGTGATACGTACTCTGCTGCTTTAGTAGAGAGATGCCAGTAATAACCTCAGGTACAGAACAGTGCTGGTACTGCAGTAGATACAGCAAATGAAAAGTATTATAGATTGTGTTCTTCCCACCTCAGCTGCAACAAGATTCAAACGCAATTTCAAGCCCTTAAAACCCCAGTGTTTTGCCAAAGTGAGATTGGAAATGCTTCTAGGAACATAATACTGGATATACCTTTCTTACTTGCTACAGAGCAAGATTAACTCAGGTAATGAATTTATACTGATGAGTGGAGATCAAGGTTAGGGATTTTTGAAAGCAATCTCACTATCTGGGCAATAAAGCTTGGAAGTACGTAAAAAAATCTACTTTTTAAATAAGTGTTCTAATCAATAATGCTACATTGGAGTGTAGAAGGTGCAATTAACTTTTCAACCTGGTTCTTGGAGCTCTGTATGGCTGATTTTTAGGTCAAGTAAAGCTTTTCTTTAAAAGCTGTGGAGAAGACGAGGCTTGGTTTGTGAGAGTATGAAATAAGGCAAGATAAGGATTTGTATTTTAGAATTTGCTCTGAATTCAAGTTCCCGGTCTGCTGATCTAAAAAAGGAAATTGAACTGAAGACTTTCACCTTAAATACCAGCAGCTGGTTATTCAGGAGGCTGATTCAGCTCTCTAGGTTTAATCAGAATCGGATCCACAAAATTATTCCTAAAATTCTTCCCACAGACACTTTGCTGTGACGAGCCCACATTCTTAATGAAAAAGCAGGGTATAAAAATGCTTCTGAATATTGTTTCTCTAGATTATAGAAATAAATTTACTTCATGATCCCCACTTAATTACTGCTGTACATGCAGATCAGCACTGGGTCCAGAAGACTCACAGAACAGAATTAAAACTACATGAGGGAATAAGCAGCTAAAGAATGGCTCTGTTAAGGGATCTTGAATAAAACCAAGCAGCAGAACAGCACGGAACGAGCAGTGCCACAGCATTGTCTGTGCTGTGCCTTTCTGACCTGGCTCGACAGGACAGGAGAGGTCACTGCTCGTGCACAGCAGCAGCCACACAGAGCAGGGGAGATCCCAGGCATGGCTGTTTCCCAAAGGACACGTTCTGTGTGCTGGAGCCAGCTCAGCTGAGAGCTTCTCCTTCAGACTTTGAGCCCCAGAGGGGATCAGCCCTTCATCAGGCTTGGGAATGGGACACAGCTGCAGAAAGCAGTACCAACCTGAATATTCTCCAGCAGCTCAGGAGGGTGCAGCTTTCAGGAGAGCACTGAAACTTGCCACAGAGCATCTGAAAGAAAGACCTAGAAGAATTAGTCAGTGACAGCAAAGCCCCTGCATGTAGGTGCAAAGCCTGAGTTTACTGTGCTTGGACCACAACAAATGCCAAGATTATTCACAGGGCTTGGCTGGAAACATGGCAATATAAAAGAGAGTAAAGACAACTGAAGCTGTGTCTGATCTGGACAGGCTGACAGCACATATCATCTACCTAGTAAATAATTTGATGCCACAGAAATGATGGGTCAGCTATTCAATAAAATCAGAAAAAATCTGGAGCTCATAGTAGTTAGCAGGCACTGCAGTGGCATACAGAGGTGTCCTGAAAAAAAACGAAACACCACTCTCCACCCAGTTTCTTCCCAGCAAAACTTCCTCCAAACAGGCAGCTGGGAACAGATCCATCCCCAGAGTTAAGGTGCCCAGTTTGCTCAGGGCTGCCAGTCTAACTCAGCGTCCATGACATGAAAAACAAGGCTGGCCAGGTGGAATGAGTAAAGAGATGATTGTGGCTCCAGCACAGACCCACAGTTCTGTGTCTGAAAGAGATTTAAAGCACCTTGAGCCATTCCCAAGGATCAGGTGTGGACCTTTTGTTTGACTAAATCTCCCTCTGCAGCAAGGCTTAGGTAAAAAGGCACAGCTGGAAATCAATAGATGGGACCAGCAGCAGGAGGGAGATAAACATAAATTGCACCTGCAGAAAGATAGTGATGTGCATGTGTTAATCTTCCTCCAGTATATAAATCCAGGAGCTATTGCAATTACCATGCTGAGCAAGGAAAACCAAAAAATGTAATGGCAGAAGCAGCTTGAGAGTCTGCTACATGCTCCAATGACATTTTTTTAAGGAGTCCCTCACTTTCATTTCATTCTTTCTCAACACAGAATGGCTTCTGGTTATTTAAACTCCACTGGCCAGAATGGAACCTTAAATTAAGGGAGGAGAAGGAAAGCACAACATCACAGCTGATGCCCTCCCATCTTAAATCAGCTACAAACACTATTTCTGTAATGCTCCTCAGTGCTCACTAACCTTTGGGCTGGCTGAGGGACCACACAAATTGGTGAGCTGTGCTGTGGATGAAAGGAGAGGGATTAATCCTTTGAGCAGGACTGGGATTCCCTGCAGGTCTGTCGTGACAGAGCAGCTCAAAGCCCTGGGCACCACACTCTGTTGAAGAACAACACAATCTGATTTTTCTTTTTAAAAAATTCCTTTTTTATCATCAAAATAGTTTGAAACAACAAAAGAAACTACAAATGCATGAAAACCAGGCTGGAGGAAGGAAACCAGGAAGGTCTGATTTCAGTAAAGCAGTACTTGCTACCCTGGCAGTTATAACGCTACAGGTTGTATTTTCATTATATTTGATTTTTCTATTCTTAAAGGACTGACCACAAAATAAACCTTGACATAGCCAAAATTGGATGGCACTAATGAAGCACCCAAGAGGACAACACGCTGCTCCTCTGTGTGAGCAGCAAATGATGGGTAATTAAACAGCTGTCAGTGGGGGGTGCCTGACGTATTGTTATTAACTTTTTGTGTCTGTTGCATACATGCTGCTGAGTGACCAGCTAAGGCAGGTTACATGGCATTTGAAGCTGGATTTCCTGAGGTGAAAACCTAATAACCTGCCAGAGCACAACATTAGAAGTGCTTCGACCTGCTTGCTTTCTCGTGGTGGGGGCACAATTAATTTCTGGTCTGGAAGGGCTGACTGACATTTACAGGCAGCACAGACACCTGCTTCAGAGCAGGGATTTCTTTCTGTTTCTACAAGTGCAATACACAGTTCAGCTAACATCAGGTAAATAAGGTCTATAGAAAAGGATGCAGCTTTTCAGTGGTCTTAAACGTTTTTTTTTTTTCTTTGATAGCAGAAAACGAATGTACCTGGTACAAAAAGGGGTTGGTTTGGGCATTTTCTCAAGTGAGAGTGTTGTGTGGTACAGATGAGTTTTACAGATAAATGCCATAATATTTTACACTGAAATCCAGAGATTAGCTGAGCCCAGTCCATAGGATGCACAGTTAAGGAGTGGATATTTAAAACAAATTCTTGTATTTTAGTTTTGTTTTATTACTGCTTAAGAGAAGGCATAGAATGATCCAAGAGAACGAAATGGGCACACACTGTTTTAAAGACTTTAAGCTGTTAAGCAACCTGATTTCCAGGGAAGATTGCAGAAGACAGGCTGCCTTTTAAAGGAAAATACCAAATATTAACACAGTAGCAAGTATGAAGAGATTTTGGTGAGTTGCCAAATATTCTCAACATGAATCCCTGAATGGCCTGGGTTGGATGGGACCTTTTAAGATCATCCAGTTCTGACCCCCTGCCACAGAGAGGGACATCTTTCACTAGACCAGGCTGCTGAAACAACAGCTCTTGTTGCACTCAAAGTAACACTTGATGAATAAGGACTTGTAATCCCTGCAGGATCAAGACCAGAAACACAGGTAGGGGTGATGTGTCAGGAATCCCTTGAACACTGTGGCAAGGCTGGTGGGCTCTGTTAGAAATGTCAAATGGAATATTCAGCACATGATCCTCAGCACAAATGCTCTACTGCTATCCTGCTTTTCCAACAAAAAGAGAAAAGCACAAAGCACCTTAAATTCAAGTTTTGTCAGTACTTCTCCAAGGAATGCCAAACTAGGTTTGTTATTTATCATGAGATGGGACACAGCTTCCATCTGTGTGATTGTTTTAATGGGTCGAAGGGGTGTCTTCGGCCAGGTCCTGCTGCTGTGGCATCACTGGGGAGTGGCTGATGCCCTGAAGGATCGCCCTGGAGGAGTGGGCAGCTCTTCAGGAAGTCCTTTATACACAATTCATTGCACCGTGCCACTTAACAATCTAATATTCAACTGCGAAGCTGCCACATTTTCAACAAGTCCTTGGAGAAATGCAGGAATCCTATCAAAACTGCAGCCTTATCACTCCTTGGAAATTCTCTGACGTGCGGGAGTGCAGAGGGCATGCCTTATATTGAAAATAAGATCAGACATTTCCTTTGCCTGACAGCCAACTGTGCTTAATGGGATTCTAATTTAATCAGACTACAGAATGGGGCAGATGTAACACTGATAAATTATAACAGGGATCAACATGCAAGAGCAGTGCAGGTAGGACTTGCCTTGGAGAGTGACAGCTGCAGGAGAAACTACAAGTGTCTAAAAAGGACTTTGCATACAGCCGTGGGTCAGTCCCACAGAATAACAAATGGAAGCACACCTGGATTTTAAAATTGCTCTGAATGTTCTTATGTACTGTACTCTGTCCAGCCCTACCTGAACAGTCACATCGTTTCTCAAAGGAGGCCGAATTGTTTCAAACAAGACCATAAATGCACCTACGTTTTTTAAAGCAGACTAAGCTACAAACACACAACAGAGAGAAAACGTGAGACTAGAACTCATCCAGAACCTTATTTTTTGCTTCCCAGCTACTGTTTGCTCACTGAACATGAGTTACTCCTGCTTGCAAGGCTTGCTGTGTGGACATTCCCCATATGCACCCCTGAAAGCAGCCCAAGATGTTCATTAAGAGTTGCTCTACACTTTGTACCATGTAAACCCTCTCCTGGAGCTGATGCTTCAGGCAGGCAAGGATAAGCTGGAAGCAGCTCCTTGCCACCACTGGGCCTCCTTGCCACAGGAGGCTGTAAATGCAAGTGTACAGGGATACACAACTTACTGGGCAGATGGATGGGAGAAAGGTTCTTTGAAACAGGCACAATCACTGGTTTAGGAATTATGCTGCAGATGACTGCAGACTGGGAGGGTATTTTGGGTAGTATCACTCTGTTCTTGCCCTGTCTTTATGCTGTTCACAGCATTTGCTGCAGGCCAGAGACAGATTATTGGAGTAAATGGGTCTTTCACTGACTTGATGGCTTATTATTTTCTGCAGTGATGGTAAATGTCCCTGTCCAAAGATCTCGGTGCTTTACAGTAAACATGTGGATGTGTTTTCCTTGCAGTGATGATTAGCTGACTCAGCTGCATAAATTAACCTCCCCAGGCAGCAAAGACAGGCTGAGTGCTGTGTGGGTACCTGAGAGGTTCAGTGCTGCCGGGCTGTTCAGGGAGGTCTAGTTGTTAAACTTTAGCAAGGCATCTTTAATATATGTAAATAGGCTTTTTACAATGAGTAATGTTGCCAAATTTTCCAGATTGCTAGCACTGTCCTCCATTAAACTTGGAGGACAAATTCACAAAATACATTATTAGGGGAGGCAGCAGTAATGTTAGTGAGTGAATCTGGTGATGCTCTTAATCTTGGAAAACAAAGAAAGGATATTCTTGCTTCTTGGCAAGGTCAGTGTTATATATTGTCAAACTGCTAGAAATAGTCCATGGTATTATTTCAGCAGATTTAGTCAGAATACACAAAATAAAGTAAATCCCTAAAGAACACTATTATAAGGGCTAAAAGAAAATATTCCTGACAATAAAACTGAAATTATGTTTTTTACAGGATAATGCAAGTGATCAAGTCAGAATTTCACTCAAAAGAAATCTTTACGTATGAAATATTGCAAAGACACTTACATTTAGACCTACCACAAAAAGACGAAAACATTAAAATTCCCACATGGCTAATGTAATTTATTCTAATCTGGAGACAAAATCTTCACCATCTTAAACATGTGCTGTGTGACTTCATGGGGCAGAGTTAAATTTATTTAAATGCCAGAATTATGTATCTGAGAAGCCATCCTATATGGTTACTTCCCTTCAATTTCAAGTTGGTAAAAGATAAAAATGTAGAAGAAACTTCTCTGTGGCAGTATAGATATTTGAATTGATGAAGCACTTTCAGTCAGTAGTGTGTGAAAAAAGCAGTTCTAGAAAATTAATGCTATGAGCATTAGCCAAAACAGATTTTGGATCGTCTTTCAACACTCCATTCATCTTTCTTAATCTATTTCATATTTTATTCATGATTTGAATTCAACCACAATACTTACCTAAATCAGAATGTTGCTAACAGACCTTTTAAAAATCCTCATGAACTCTTTTTCAAGGTGGCATCATGCAACATATTATAGAAAAATAGCTATTCTATAATCCTTGGGAAAACGATTTAATAACTGCAATAACGCACTGAAATGTAATAACACACCACATTGATCTGATTATCACCAGATAAACACACTCCTTGGCTGGCTGAATGTGCCAGGCAGAATGCACACACTGCAAGGAACTTGGTCTGAGTGCTCTTTGTGACTACGTTACTTCAGAGGCTGTAATGGGACAAGTCTCCTTCTGTGATTGCTAAAATTACCTCCCTCTGGAATCTTTTATGAGTAGCAACAACAGGGCAACTTTGTATGAGCACCAGAACTGCCCTGTTCAGGAGACCTTTTACTTCAAATAAATGCTGGTCAACAAACTGCTTAAAATTCAAGCTGGGCTACATCGCGGTAGAGGATTGAATTTCTGGTTTGAGGATCTCTCATGCAGTAGTCAGGTAGGCAAAGTATTGTGGGATGGCAGAGCTGGAGGGCCACCAAAGTCCACAGTGCAGAAGTGCCCACTAGAAACACCCCATGACAGGCAGGTAACTCATTCCTGCTGCAGAATCCTGCAGAGTCCTGCTCTCCACAGAGAGCTGGTGAAAGACAAGGCCTTCAAGAAAGATCATGCTGATACAAATACTTCATGGAGAGGAACCTTAGACTAAGTGTGAATCAAAACTCCTGCCTGGCAAGTCAAAAGTCTGGTCTAGCCTTCAAAAGTAGCTGCATTCTTAACCCCACTGCCCAGGGGACGCCAGGGGTGGGCTGGTCCCAAGGAAGGAGTTTGGCAGAGTCCTCCTCAAAGCAGACAGCTGTGTCAGCACAGAGTGGTGGGCTTTGCTTTTACAGCTACCAGTGAAGAAAGAAATATTTGTATTCTGACATATTGTGCCAGCTCAGTGCTCAGGAACAATCGAGATACTGGGATGTACCAGGAAAGGATCAGGGAACCCACAATGCATCTGAATCTTGGCAACCATGAGCTGTTCTGGCCACCAACCCTCTCAGAAAGGATTTACTAGAAGTGGAGAACACATGAAGATGGGCAATAATCACAGTTATGGAATGGCTTCTGCTTGTTAAATGACTTCAAATAATCCAACTAGGACTGCTAATGCTGGGAAGGATGTGACTGCAGGGGATTTGGTCACCCAGTGCACAGCTCAGCTGTGGAGCCTGTTGCTGAGCTGTTGCAGAGGCTAAATTGGATGTGAGCTCAAACACAACTAGGCAAATTAATAGAAAAAAATTCACTAGGCAAATAAAGACACAGATACCATCTCTGATTCAGGAAAGCACAGCTGCAGCTACTTGGGCACAGGGAGAGTATTTCCAATGTTTCCGCATCCCTGTAATCCTCCCTGTGGACCCTGCTGTCAGTCTCCAGTTGTGACAGGTACTGGTCTGGATGGGCTTTGTTTTACCTATTCTGTCTGCTTTTATGTTCTCCCTGCAGCCTTTTTGCATACAGCTCCATGATCACATGCTAAAATATGCCTTTACTCAGTTGCTTTACACCTGGGGAGTGGCAGAAAACCCAACCACCAGCGAGGAAACTTCCCCCAGGCCCCTCAGCTGTACGTCAAAATGCTGATGCTCTTCCCTGCTCAAAAACCTGACAGTCCAGAGCCACACCAAGGGCAGGCTGGTATGTGCACCCAATTTCCCCAGAAGAGCCCAGCAGTGCCTGCTGCACCCGCTGGAGCCCAGCATTCCAGCCCCTGACAGAGAGCAGCACGTCTGAGCCCAGCAGAGGGGAATGAGGTTCAGGCAGCTGCAGCATATGGGCTGGTGTTCTGAGCCTCTCCTACCAATTTGTACAGCAAACCTGCAATTTCTGTGGTAGCCATGGAAACTGAGGTACTGGAGCACAATGCAGCACATGTGTGAACGCTGGTGCCACCACGGAGCGTCCATCACTCAGCGCTTCTCGGCAGCAAGGGCAAACAGGATACCTGTGTAACCACAGGGGGGTTGTGGCCACTGGGTCTACACCAGGCTAAACAGGTACCAGACCACAGCAGCTCTTCTGCTGGGACCAGAGGGGAGGATACCTGCTGGAAGGAAAGGCCAGTGTCAAGGAAGACAACTCTGTCCACTCCAGAAGAGAAGAAAAACAAGGAATGGTTGGGGAGAAATGCTCCCTGGTGAGCTGTACAAAAAAAGATAGAAATCTGCCTTGTTTTGTCTCCCTTCACATTGCTAGTAATCTCAATACCCCTAAAAGTTTGGGTTTTGATGGTTTCTCAGTCAGTGAACTACAGAAGTCAATGGAGTCATCTCACCTGGAGTGACAAGCAAAAAATATGTCCCTGCCTGTCAATTTTCTTGTGAAAGAAGCGTCTAGAAGCTGGTGAAGGACCCTCATTCAATGTGCAGCATAAAGCTGTAAAGAACTGCAAACTAGGGAGGCTCATCCTGTAAAATTGAAAAAAAAAGCTAACATTATTTCCTTCAGACAAGTTCTCTGTAGGTCACTCTGCAGACCTTTTGCTTAACCACTGCTATTGAGGCCAGTTTTATAATTCTGCCCAGACTCATCGGGTGTGTTGGTTTGAGCAGGCTTTGATGCTTAGGATTTTAAAGTTGCACAGATCAGGCCAGTCTGGCCAAAGGCTGCCCTCCCTCAGGGTTTGAGGCAGACCTGAAAATGGAGATGTTGACTTCTCAACGTGGTTTACACCTAGGAACTTGAGCTGTACAGTCAGGATAAGAATTTCAACAGGGAACAAACACTAATTACTTTTCAAACAAGTTGTAGTAAAGCAAAAAAAAGTCCCCAACCTGTATTGCTTAAAAACTGAGTCTGTGTACAGTTAAGTGACAAAGGGGCTTAAAAACAGGGCAAAGCACAAAAGATCCCTGATAATTTCCAGCAGTTGCTTGGCTTGTACCTGTAGGCAAGCTGACAAAAAGGTGTCTGACAGAGTGTGATGCACACTGAAATGCTGCTGGTTGAGCAGAGAGGTGAGCAGGGAGCCAGCTCGAGGGTCAGCCCAGCACAGGCAGCTGTGCTCAGCACTCCCACCCCACAGCCTGCAGCATCTGCTCTCAAACACAGCAATTAAGATTTCTAACATGAAGAGGTTCTTGACATTCATCAGGTGGAAGCTGAACACCATGGTGGGGATGCCACGTCCTTGGCAGGGAACCCCTGCATTGTAACTCCTAATTAGGGACCCCTGAGTTCACCCTTTTAATGGGTACAAGCCTTGTTACCTACTTAAATCCTAAAGATCAAAATGTAAAAAAGAAACTGCTACGTGCTCAGTTTTCATTTTTATCTTTGGAAAGGAAAGATCTCTGCCACCATTGCCCACCTGTAAAATCTGAATCCTGGAGTCTGGATGTGACATTTTTTCAAGCAGAGTCACTGCCCTCTGTATCTGTTCTCTAGCCAGGATGTATCTATTTATTAACTGTACCTATACCTGGGCATGAGGTGAGGACCAATCAGAATGGGTTCCATTTCATGTTTTTTTGTACTTTGGGCTCCCTAACCAGTTCACAGATGCCTTACAGGGTATCAGCCTCACCAGTTGTCTGGTAGCTGCAACTTAAGAGTACAGACACTGCAATTTATGATGCTAGCTTTGCAAACACAACAGTTCTGTGGCTGGATGGTCTCTCCAGCCCAGCCTGGTGAGTTGGCTACTGAAGGGACCTGACTGGGGATTCATTTCAGAGGTTTGCAGTAGTGGTAAACTGGACACCAGGAGAAGAGGATAGATTACATGCATGAAATATCATAGTATTTCATATGGGATCTCTAAGTCATGACAGACTCCTCCAAAAGACTTTATTTCTGCCAACACTTATATTCCTAAACAATGTGCAATTTCAGAATTAACTGGAGATTTAAGTTTATCAAAATAACTGAAGTGTTACTTATGTTCCAAATTCCATTCACTTTACTTTTACCTTTCTTCCTCTCAAAACTCATTTAGCTGAACTTTTATGTCCCCAAGTACACTATTCACAGTATTTGGGAGGCTGAAGATTGTCCCATTTCCCCAGAAGCACTTTCCCCATCAGCCCTTGGTTCCTGCCTGGCATTTCCAGAGACATGTAATATTAAACCACAGCACAGAGGAGCAAAGCATTGCCATGGGTTACAAAAGAGGCACTGAAATTGGGTGAGCCAAACTCTCAGCTCTGCCAAAGAGACAAGGCTCTACAGGAAAAACTACAGTAAATATTCTCTGGCAGTTGAAGAAGAAAAATGGGCATTTAGTTCACTGGTCACTGCAGAGAAGCAGAGGGAAGAATCACAGGTTAATTCTGCTCTGAACTTGAAAGTCACCAAAGCAAAAGAGATCACAGATCCCTTGGTAATCTTCTCCTTTACAGCTACAACACTGTGGGGCTGTGGCAGGAGGGAGGTGCTTATTGATAGCCAGGTTACTCAGAAGAGCAGTGGTGGGAGGGAATTACATGAAAACAAGCTCCTAATTGCTGTTCCTTTTCTGCTGAGGATCATGCAGTGTTCGTGGGCAAATTAAAGTTCAGATTTTAGCAAATGCACAGCCCCATTGTGAGTGCCCCATAATTTCTAAAGTGGAATA
Organism: Daphoenositta chrysoptera; assembly: GCA_013397915.1. Taxonomy (NCBI): domain Eukaryota; kingdom Metazoa; phylum Chordata; class Aves; order Passeriformes; genus Daphoenositta; species Daphoenositta chrysoptera. The sequence continues at coordinate 417,975 of VZRO01000438.1, read as the reverse complement.
AATAATTTCCACTGAATAACTTGGCTGCATTCTGCCTATGAAGCTCATACAGATCACTGTCCTCAAATTATTCCTGGTCAATTAAACTTCACAAGTTCGACTTTACAAGCTGTGAATATTTGAAATTTGAGCTGCTGCTCGGGGGTGATATTGATTCTCTTCTCTCTTTGGTTGAGTGCACAAGCTTGTCTAGGAACACTTACATTTAACAACTGAAAATTCATCTTTTACAAATACACAGGTGTAACTGAAATTTGTTTCCTTCATAAAATTTGGCTACTAAAATTCAATTACTGAAGTTAGGGCTTAATTTGATCGTAGTTTTGTGTTACAGAAGCACCTAGAGTCAAGTCCAGCCAAGGTTAAGGTACTCTGGGTACTACTAAAGCAGTCTGTGTCTTGCAAATAAATGTCCTAGAGCCACATAAACATTTTCGAAATGGCAATAGGTTTATACACAAAAGAAATCTCAGAAATTTGGGGTAGTTGCATTTCTTCATATATTTTATGGCTACTGAATAATCACAGAACAATTCTGCATACCTTGGGAGACTAATAAATTACAGCATACGACACAAACTCTCTACACAGAAGTCTGTTACACAGTTTTCAGTACTAATTCAAGCCTCTGCTTAAGCAGTCTCAGCCTTTACAAATGAGAACAATATTTTGTTATTTTAGGTAACCAATCAGGCATTTTAAACAGAAAATATGAGCTCAAACAAACTGCAGTTGACCAGACTGTGATACCCAGTGAACTGTGACCACTGTGATATTCAGTGAGTACTTTTGCAGTAAGGCTGCAAAAGTGAGAAGCAGATTAACTAAGGAAAATAGGAAAAGAGCCCATGTGGCATCAGCAGTACCTGGCTGCAGCACGAGGATGTCCTGGGCTCGTGGCCAGCGGGCTGGACCTGCAGCACCTTGGGAAGGCACGGAGCTGGTACAAGGTCAGGTGAGCAGCTCAGCAGGGATTTCCTTCTGGCAGACACTAAGGCACAGCTCTTTTTCCACCTCTTGTTGTCTCACTTGAAGGCAGGAGGTTTGCAGTGTTCCTCCTGGGCTTTCTGGAAGAAGGGTTCCCCTCTGGCACCAGGGTAGGGAAGCAGATGCAGCCAGGAGCGATGAGCAGTCCATGCTGTCACTCCTGTGTTACCACTGGAATGTTCCTCAGTCTGGAAGTTTCTGGTTTTGGAGACAAATTTGCACATGGCATTATGTACAATGGGAATGTCAGGTGTAGACCCCTTGGCATGTTTTTTTTTGTTATACTCTTTCTTTAAACACAAAGCTTTAGTCTTTTTAAACCCCATGTCGTTTATACAGAATTAAGTTTTGGAGTTACTGAATGCAGCTGTTTCTGTCCTTCTCAGCTTTCTAATGCCCTCAGAAATTTGCCACTTGGATAGGCTACTTAATACAGACAGTTTATGAGCTTAAAAGTGTGATCTTGAGAGTGACAAACACTGAGTTTTGGACAAAGAAATGGAGTTGGAAGAGTGTGAAGTGCTTGTATTTTCCTTATTTAGATTCCTTCACTAGATGGTGAATGGAAGAGGCAAACAGGCCTGGAGGTACCCTAGGAAAGAGATCTCTAAACAGGGATTTTTGCTTGTTCAAGTGGCAGTTCAGTCATCATGTACTTGGTTTTGACAACAGTGAAATTTTAGAGCACTGACTTATTGGGAAAACAAAGCAAGAAGGAATCTCAGTGAAGCACACAGGATACAGGATATGGCTGTAGTAACTGAACTCTACAATTTGCTGGCCTAGACTCTGATAACCAAAACAGCTTCCCTGTCAGATGGTTTTGACCCCATTTGGGCAGTGCAGACGCCTGAGCCCCAGGCAGGCCCTGCAGAAGGGGACTCCTGACCCCGCTGTGCTGTGCTGCTCTCCTGCTCCCCAGGGCCCAGCTGAGGGGAGCTGTCCTCACACAGCCCCACGGTCCCACTCCCATCTCTTCGGATTAAATTCACCAGATAGCCAAAACTCTTCTGCCCTTTGAAAGTTATTGCCTCCCAATAACCTAATGAAAGAAACATCTGGCAACCTTTAGAAGTTCAGATACGTCCTGTTTGATTTACTGCATGAAGGGAAGAGGATCGGGACTGGGAGACTGGAAAAAAATACATGGATCAAACTTGACAACTGCAAAGCTCTGCTATTAACACCGTGTCTGAGCAGCTCTGGTGGCTCTAAATTATTGAGATTATTATAAATTTTGTATTCATTAGCATCTCCTCTCTCTTTTTCTCCAAGCTACATAGGCCAATACTGCTCAGCACTCCTTGGCTGATATACAAAACCTAAGCAGCTCCTTTACTGTACAGAATCATCCATGTGCATTTAATGCCACATCCAGATTTCTGGATCCTGCTCTCTGCAGTGATTGAGCACAACAAGTTTATGGGAATGGTGGCCCAGTTACAGATGAGACAGCAGCTCAGAAGTGCTCCTTGCACCAGATCTGGAGGGTGGCCCCTGACAGTGCAGAGCTGCAAAGGAGAATTCTGCAGGAAAAGGCTTTCTGCCTCTGTTTGAGAACTGGATTAGGAACCACTAGGCCATACAATCCTGTGTGCACACACCTCTGCTGGAAATACAGGCTTGGTTTCAAACACAAGATTCTGTAGTTAGTGAAATCCTCTGCCTTTACCTCCTGATTTATTTTAATATTTTTAATAGTTGTCAGTGAGGAAAGCTTTACCAGCAACTTGGGCCTTAAATATTTTATCATTTTCCCCTAAATTCACTTGTTATTCAGATTCACTCAGCCCTGCAGTTACCACACACTCTGAAAGTCCATAAAATCTTGCATGGGTTCCCACAAATGTGGTCTTTGTGATGTTTCTGCCTCCTCTGTCACGATACTGAAGGTGTTGAGCTTTTAAATATTTCCCCTGCTTGGTCTGGGGGTTGTCAGGTTAACCTCCTGACTGCTTCATTCTTACTTGCTTATCTTTTAGTTTCCCACTTGAATGAGAAGCTTTTGCACATACCGATGCAAGGAATAAAGATAGGAAAAGTAGTTATACTTGAATTTTTAAAAGTATCATGGCACATTGCCTGCAGTGGAGCTGCTCCTCAAACATAGCTGGGTTTGCAAAGCTGGGTGGCAAGATGCCAGCAGATGCTCCACTTTCACACCTGAGCAGGAAAATGCTTAACTCAGAGATTCCCAGCTAAATTCCCACTTGAAAGACTCTTTTCCCTCTTTAATTCAAGTACAGCCTTCCAGTCTGCACCGTAGCAGGTTGTGGTATTTGTAGTCATCATAAAATATTCCTGGATTTTTTCCTAATTCATAAGCAGATATTTTTTTCTACTGTGAGGAACAAATGAAGCTGATAATATACATTCTCTAAACCACAGCAACAGAGCTTTGGAAATAGTCTGTGCAGCAATAAGGTTGACAAGAGCAGTGGCTTTGCTGTGTTCATAGGTGAACTGTTCTGATGTGTGGTAGAGATTCAGTTAAGAGAAAGCCTGACATGGCATGAGCGAACACATATCTCAGAAATTGAAATCACATCCTACTTTTGTACAAAAAGTAATTAACTTCTGGTACCTTCATTTTCAAATGCTGAGTTTGGAACCCCCGTGGGCCCAGTTCTGAAGTGCTGAGCAATGGCCCATAGAAAAATCACTTTACTGTGTCATAGGTTGGGAACTTAAGAGATACTTTGGAGAAGCTAATCAATAAAGATATACCAGCCATTAGACCAAGAGGACATTATTCTAGCTGAGACATCAGCCTATGTCTTTCTCCTCATGAAGAGTTAGCAATTTTATTTAAGTGCATCATGAAGACAGAGATTCCCTGTAACTGGAGGAAAGAGGGTTGGATTTTGTTACACTGGGATAAGTCTAAGAGGAACACCTCTCGAATTCACCAAATAAACTTTAGCCAGAGATTATTAATGAAACAGGAGATGTGGCAGATGGTGGTGCTCATGGAGGAACATGGTCTTATTTACATTTTCTCCCACTGAAAGGAAGCATTCAACGATTTTAAAAGAGAAGGCTCCGGGTAATGGATTTGGAAACTTCTTAGAATAATCCATTTAATACAGGAGATACAGAAGAATTATTTCCAGACTGGGATTTGACATTTACACTAGCAAGAATAATATCTCTAATAATACTGGGGAGTTTGAAGACACAAGATCTGTTAATATTTCCATTTCAGTACACAAACTTGTCATCAACTGGGGGTAAAAAATCACACCACACTTAATTAAACAAATTAGGGAAAGAGTACAAGTGGAAAGAGAAGAGGGGAGGGGACAGGGAATGAATCATTCTTCTTTTCCCTGAGTCCATCCATCACTGGTTGCAGTTAGCAACAAAAAATCAAATTAGTTGCACCAGTGGTCTGTTCAGACCTGACAATTTCTGTATTTCTAGTTTAAATTAGAGTAGAATCAATGGAAATTTTACAAAGATAAGTTAAAGGCAAAGCTTACAAGGCACAGTGTTCAATCTGCCTGGCAAGCCAAGGTTTAGCCTTACAGGAGTCATTAAGGTTAATGCAATCTATACTGATGTGACGGGGAGATGCTCTATTTTCATTACACCAGAAAGCAGCTCTGATTCACTGTGCTTAGAGCTAATTGACAGTTTCCAAATCACATGGCAGTAATTGTTTACAGTTGTAGAAAGGGAGTATATTGTTTTCACTGCTGGTTTACTTGATACATTTATCCACTTAATCCCTCTCACTTAATTTTCTTTGATAGGTGGAAATAAAAAATAATTTAATTCTAGTATCCTTTGACATTTACTTTTCAGCTAAGAAACTGGTTTGCTTTTCAGCCAGGAATTCAGGTCAGAGGAAGAGCTTGAACACAGCTGCCTCCTCCTTCTGAGAATGATCACCCAGCTCACCCAGCTCTTTGATTTAGTTTGTACAAATCAAAAGCATGTTCAGAAAACTGAAAGATGCGTTCAGAGTGCCACAAGCTTTCTTACTAACAAAAACACAGTGCACACTCAGCCTGCTGCACATCTGACTCTTCTACCTCCTCATCCTGCTCTTCAGACCCCTGCTTACAGCAGCCTCTGTGTGGTGTGTTCCCATCTCTGCTCTCCTTGGAGGGACTCTGGTGCTCCATTACTGAGCTTTAGAAGACCCTGCACACACAGAATTTGTTCAGAGCAGCTCTTCAAGTGAGGACAGGCTGCTGGGGCCCTTGGAGGAGGTGGTGTGTGAGCTGGGGAAAGCCCCCAGCAGAGGCAGCCCCAAGGCCTTGCGTGGCTGAGGTTGGCGAGAGAAGAAGCCGTGCACCAGCCCGGCGTCCATGGGCTGTGGGCCCTGCAGGGCCTTGTCCAGTCACTCCTTGCACTGGCAGGGCAGCAGCTCCAGCACAACACCAGGCAGTGCTCCTCAGTAGGTCTCTAACAAACTTCAAACCCCAGCAGTTTGAAACCATTCTCCCCAAAACTATTCTTCTCCAAACCCCCCAGCTTCTGCCAAACTCACACAGGACATTTTGTAGCATGGGCCTAGTTAGGGCAGCTTCCCATGCAGAGCCCAGAAATGCTTCCAGTGGACTGTGCCCTTTGGAAAGCTCTCACAGACACATCCAGAGCTGGCTGTTCAAGTGCTCTGCTCCACAGAGGTTTGCTAATGGCATCTGGAGATCCTGCTGACAGCACTTTCTTGCTGAGGGATTGCCTCATCAGGGTGCTCTGTTCCAGGGGCTTCCACAGGGACACACAGTGCATGCCTAACAAAGTGCATTTTCTGTGAGGGAAGCACAGGGGCAGCTATTCACCTCCAGGGCAAATGGTCAAGTGATTACAGAAATAAAAGAAAGGAAAAAAAGAAAGGAAGGGAAGAAAGGAAGAAAAAATCTATTTCTTCATTAATAGCCCACAAGGCATGGGTGACAGGGAAATAGGACTGAGCTAGTTTGGCAAGGCTCTGGTAGGTATGTGAACATCCCTAATACAGCCAGGAACTTTAAAAAAATATATAGGAGTTATCATCTATAGAGTCAAGAATATTTATTTATCTAGTACGAAATCAAATTCCCCTCTGAAATATAAAGAATTCTGGATGAACTAAATAGAGAGAAGACATGTTGTAAGCTCCATGAGTAATCCTGACTGCTTCATGGTATGTCAGACTGACCATACTGATACTTCATGTCTTTTATAAACTTCAAAATGAATTCAGGAAACTTCTGCTGTTGAGGATGGCACCATGTGATGTTACACCTGCTGAATCAGGTATTTCATGCTGTAATAAATCTCATCTAGAGTCAGCTGTGTCTAAATTGAGAAACAGAGGTGTAATATCAAGTGCACACAGTCAGGTTTGTTAGGTACTACCCTATATGTCCAGGGTGAAATATTAAGAAAACAGTAATTGTCAGATACTGGAAGTTAAAAGATGAACGTGGTACCAGGGCCCAGCCACGAAATCCAGTGAGAGCTGCTGAAGGTGATTAGTTTGGGGGGAGATATTACAGACTCAATTCTACCAAAAAAAGGCAGCCCAGAGGGTGTTCCAGGAGCATTTGTGATGGCAGTGAAGCAGTTAAGAGAACCAGTGCTGAAGAACAAAGTTAATTCTGCTTCTAAATCTGTGAGTTAAGGTGTTGTCTGTTTGCACAAGAGGTCTCTGAAGCATCTGTACACACTTCCTCCAGCTACTGCTTTATGAATCCTGCAATTTTCTCTCCACATGAGGCTGCAAACCTCTGTAATTCACTGTCTTTCCCTACATGTGCGAGTTCAGCAACTTCTCCTCTCTTAGAGTGAGTGATGGGATTTGCCAGGGAAATTCAGCACAGAATTGCTTCTTCCAAACACAGGCATTTCCAGACTCTGTTTTAAAGCAGTAATGGAGATGGTAGCGGGCCCAAATAATTTCAGGACTCTACAAAATCAATATCTTGTGGCCACGTTCCCACAGCTGCAGAGTTTTACTGTAGGTCCCTTGCCAAAGGACGTACATTGGGTTGTTTGTCTGTTGTTTTAGGATCCCTGAATCAATGAATCTTTCAGAAGGCTGTAATGTATGAAACTTTTAAAAATGTAAACTCATTCAGTTTCAGTGCCCAGGACTGACAATAACTTCCTTCCTCTGACTATGGTTCTCACACAGTCTTTTATCTGACTCACTTAGCTAAGAACAGGGTGATTAAACACATCCTCTGCATCTCCCACCACATCACATCTCTCAGCTGAGATTACTCAGTCAGGCATTATTATGCTGCCCTGAGTAGGCAGTACTGAAAGGTATTTCAGACTGTCAGGTTGCTTCTTTTTATATATCAAGTTTTATTGTTATGTAAATGGAGCATTTGTTTTTCCTTCCCTAACACATTTTCCTTCCTGTTCCCATTTAGTTGAGTGCTGTCAGTTTTATTTGTAGCTGGTTTCAGAATGTTGAAATATCTGGTATCTGTCAGCAAAACTCCCACTGGTTTCAGAAATCATTCTTTGGTCTGGTTGACATGGTGGTGTTGGGTCACAGGTTGGACTTAACGACCTCTGAGGTCTTTTCCAACCTGATTGATTCTATGATTTCTGAGAGATTTCAATCAGTGCTGTTCTCTGCCTTCCTAAGGTTCCAGGTAAAACCTGTACATTTACAGAAGTTTTGGGGGTCTTTGATACTGTCCTACACTAAAATATAACCATCTGGTGGCAATTAGACCTGTCAATAATTACTGGAGCTGAGTGAAATGGGAAGATGTAAACAGAGGTTTGTAACCACCTCCTCTGTTTGTCACAGCAAAGCAACACGAGTGGCAGTGCTCTCCTGTCAGGAATTAGCGTTTCACTTGGTTTCATGCCTGGCTGAGCCCCAGGGTGTGCTCCCATGGCTGTGGAGGGCTCCCCAACACGATGTATCCCCACGGGAGCAGTTCCAGATGTGTTACCACAGCTGTTTGCAAGTGCTGGAGCTCTGGAAGTGCTGCACACAGGAGGGTAAACTGGAATTCAGATTCTTCTCATGTGTCCTCTCACCATGGCTCTCTGAGCTACCAGCAGGGCTAACCTGAGTGTTCTAATTTCAGATGGAAAGGTAAAAACAGGTCCAAATAATGATTTATTGTGATCTGAAAAAAAGCTTTGAGCTAACTGCTCAAAGATTGATTCAAATTCAAAAACTGAAGCCGTGGCCAGACTTTTCACCTTTACTAGAGTGATTCTGTCAGGGGTTAAACAAACCTGCTGGCAAAGGAAATAGCTGCAGATTTTCATACTGTTTTGCCAGCTACTCCGTGGTTTACTGGAGCTGTCCAATGCCCAGATACAAACATGAGGCTTTGCATGGTTCATATTCTCTCCCAGTAACTTTTCTCTCTCAGGCCTGAGATTTGTTAATCCTGTGTTGCTCAACACATGTGTGCAGCGGCTGCTGAGCATTTCAGCAGCTCATCCTCCTCCCAAACCATGTAAAGCTTTCCAAGCTTGAGCAATTTTCAGAATTCATCTCAGGTCTGGCTGAACACAACGTGTCACGTTTTCATTCTGACACCACCAGATGCCTGGCCCTGATACCCCACCAGATGAAACTGCTTTTCTGAGTAGAGTTTCACTCTGAATTTCCACAGGTGGAGACCCAAGGATATTTCTACAGTGCAAATAAGTAAGTTAAGAGTCTACAGGGTGCCTCTGTTGGGTTTTGCACAGCTCCAGCAGGCCCTGATGTTTAATGCTTTCACTTTCATTACCCAAAAGAACTTGTGCTGCAAATTACAGCTAATCCATTGCAAATGCACAGTACGTGCATGGATCATCTCTCATGTCTGTAAGCAAAATACAGACTGCAGGGACTTCTGTAACCTTGGGCAAAAACGTGTGCATGAAATGCTGCACCTGCCTTTGAGAAGGCCTTGTTGGCAATGGCCACGATCTAACACAGCAATCTGAGCTGGGCATCGTGAGCACTGCCTACATGTGGGAAAGTGCAAAACTCCTTCCTGTGTGAAGCTCTTCCATAAATCCTCTTCGATTCCATCCTCTGGGAAGGGAGTACCTCTAAGACAATTTGCTTGCACTGCTTTGTCAGCAAGACTCTCAGTGTGCTTATGGAAATTTCAACTTTCAATCAATAAAATAGGAGTAAGACCTGCTTATCTTTGGAAAAGAAGGAACTAAAAAGCAAATCATCCTGTACTCAACCAAATAAAGGTATTTGTGTTGGATCTCATGAAAAGCCACCAGCAAAAACAAAGGAGCACAGAAATACAAGAGGTGAGCATTTTTATAATTTCTTAAGCTGTTCCTAATACACTGATACTTTTGTTGACAGCTTCTCTAACAGGCTGAGAAAAAAGATGACTGAAACCCCACACTGACAGCTGAGACACCAGTGCTGGCACAATTTGGCTGATGGAGCTTGCAAGGATGCATCATGCATCTAACACATGGCCTGTAATCCTTCGTGTGCATGTGAGGAAAGGCTCTGGGGCTTTCTCCCAGCACAGCTCACCCGTGCAGCCACTCAACACAGGAAGCACTGACTCAAACTGGCACCACTTTTAAAGAAAAAGATATATGTACTGAAAAGACAATCTGATAATCAGTGAGAAAACTACTCCTGTAAGACTTTCAAACAGTTATATCTACCCTTTCCCTCTAGTCATGCTGGCCTTTATTTAAAACTCTTTCTCCCCAGAATGTACAGCTTCCACACAAGCTAAATACTTACCTTTCCCTGTATCCACCTTCCAAAATGCAGCACATTGATTAATAATGGGTCATTTGTCCCTCTAACGATGCGATTTTTAAGTAGCTTTAAACCTAAAAGATAAGTTTTGGAAAAAATCTAGAGTGTTTACTCAAAATTCTGCAAGAAAACCTTCTGTATATTTAGTGCTACCTCTTGAACAGATCATCCAAACCTGAAAATGCAGGTAACTGGAGAATCTTCTCAGCCTGGAAAGCAGCAACCACACACTTGGAAGGCTCAGCCTCCTGCTTGGTGGGACTTGCATCAGCTTTGCTTGGGTTCACTGATGAGCTCCAGTCAGGCAGGTCCCACTAGTGATGGTTATTGTTTTGTTCCTGTTTCAAGGTTGGTTAAGATTTTTAAAACAAGAAAACAATGAAGAGGAAACATTTATATGCAAATACTCACATTCATATATACATTTACATGTTTGTACAAAAGCAGTTATTTCCTGCATGAAATCAAAGCCTTGTAAACAGACATTGAATATTATCATATGGAGAAATGCTTCAAAGGAAGGCTTACAAATACAGTTGATCTCGGTTTAAATTTATATTCAACACCTAAAGGACGTTATTTTTCAGGTGGTGCTGAAAAGAAATTCCATCTCCTTTAAATGAAAGGTTTAAGTCACTCCTCATCAGAAAACCTGCACTAAAAAACATTCAGCCCGAGTATTTTTAAAACCAAGCACTTTCATTCTGACCCTCCCCACCTAACTGATACGTAATTCCTGTGGATTAATAGCCACCATAAATGAAAGATATAGGTCTGCAGGGAGCTAATTCTCCATATGTACTTTTTCCCCTCTCCTCTGTAGCCCTTTCTGCTTTGAAGGTGGTTTTTGTTATTGCTCTGTGAGCGTTTGGCACAAAAGCATTGCTGCACACTTGTTCTCTGAGCTTGGCGTGGCCACGCTGATTATATTAAACCTCTTACAATTTACAAAGTGTTTGGACTCATTTGGTCTATCCATTTCTGCTGCCCAACAAAAGAACTGAAGAGAATGAATCAATTTTTAAAACAAATAGGACTTGACAGTGGAGACACAGATTTTTGTGAATGGCAAAAGGTGCCTAATTAAGAGCTCTAGGGATGATGAGCCTTTCATTTCTCTAATGAAAAGGAGCTCTGTAGCTTCCTAGTGTTATCCAGCTCCAGCAGAATGGATCTCTTCTCCAGGAAGAAAAAGACAATTAATTTTTCCTTTTCACTTAGTTACTGTTACTCATATTGCCTTCTGTGTGAAACGTGGGTCAAAGCTTTCAGGTGACCATAATTTCCAAATGTTCAAAGATGCTTGGAATGGATGTTTTCAATTTCCAGGTAGCACGGAGTAACATTTCTAAAATAAAACTTGCTCACCATGTCCCCTAACAACTTGCCTTAAATACCTGTTATTTCTCTCAAAAAAAAGGCAACAGATCCCAGGTCTTTACTGTATGTGTTCCAGTCATAATGGCAACACCAGGGCTGGATATAAATAAACCTGATTAGCCAAGCACACTGGTTTCCTACATGCTTTCATAATAAAAATATACAGAACATAAAATAAAAAGTTAATAGGCAGGGTTGCATCAACTCTTGCACTGTTAGGAAACCAGCAAGGAGGTGGCTCCAGACAACAACAAAGCTTGCTCTGAGCACGGCCACTCACTGAATGTCCCCCAAGGGGAAAGGACAGGGTGTTTCCACATTTGATTACTCCTTGTAGGATTAACTGGGCTTGCTTAATCCTCACCCACACTGTGCTTCATGTGTCTGCCTTCAAAGTCCATTTGAGTCGTTTAGAGGATGCTAAAACTGAAGAAAGAGCCCTTAAAGCAGCAGCTTTACTTGTTTTGTTTTGTGAGGTTTTGTTTTGTTCTGTTTTTCAAATAAAGGAACTGGCCCCTGTGTAAACTGGGGAGGGCTTGGGGCTGTTCTGGCCCACAGTCCCAGCCCTGTGCAGCTGCAATTACTGTGTTTGTGGGGGGCTCGGGGCAGGCGCCAGGAAGAAGCCAAACTGCTGAGTTTCCACTGTCTTTGCAGTACTTAAACTTTCTGGAAATTGCAATAACACCAGCATCCAAATCGAGCCCGTGGTCTGCAGAAAGAATTTTATTGTACTGTTGCTTGAGCAGCAGAACCCTGGGGGCAATATTATTTACAGTCTCTGGATGAGGCTGGACTGCTTCTTAGCTCAAGAGAGCACTTTGTTGTGCCTTCCTCAAGTTATTCATACCCTTTTTACAGAGGTTGCTCTTTAACCCTCCATCATTCCTTGTGATACTCTATCTTCTCAATTATTTTGCTCTGAAATGAGATTAATGTATCATAGCAGGACCCCCTTTGTGTCCTGAAGGTTCCTTGGCATCAGTGAGGTGCCTCTGGCACTGTCTCCCCAGGAACAGCCCTGCAGGGCCCCACAGCAACTCCTCCAGCCTGGCTGCACCCAGGCTAATCCAGATGTGGCCGAGGAAACCAGGAGCAGAGTTAAAAATGCTTTTATTCCTCAGAAGAGCCATGATTTAGTGACAGTTCGGGACAAGTCCCAGATCTTCAGCAACATCTGAGTTCGACCTGCCTACAGGGAAAGGACCTTGTTCTGGTGTGAAGCAAATCCTTGTGAAAAAGCATCCCAAAGAGCCTGGTGTCCACCATGGGAGTGAGCAGCCAGCCAGCCCCAGGCAGAGGACAAACGGGGCAGAGCCTGATGCAGAATATTCGTGTGCTGTGGTCAGTCCATGCAGGTGAGAACACTGGGCACTTTGTCCATCGTAGCCAGCAGGAAAGGTGCCTCCCACCAAAACCACCTTCTACACCTCTACAGGCACCAGGAAACCTGGGATGGTGAGCACAGACCACGTTTGTGCTTAAAATCTGACCTTACTCATGACTTAGAGAGAAACATCTCAGTTGTGCCCAACATTGAGAAGCAAAGAATAAAAACAAGTAGGAGAAAAAAGCATTTCCCCCCAGTTTAAGCAGTACAGCTACTGAGGCTGCAAACCCAAGCACAGAGAGGGTACAAATGGAAGCTCAGAGAGAGTCTGTGCACAATGGTGGAAGCTCTGCATCCAAATAGGAACAGAATGGCAAATTCCCAGACAGCAGTGCTCTCATCTCAGAGTCCAGGTCACAGAAAACAGAGCATACCTCAGTACCCACCTATTCATAAAATATCAGAGGTAATGAACTTAAACAAAGCATCTTGTTTTTCCTGGCAAACAAAAAGGAAAGTCATTTTAACTAAAGTGGCTTAAGTGAAACATGAGGAGCTGCTGCCAGCAATCCAATTTAGGCCTTTGCTTTTTTCTTTTAGTTCATAACCTTTCAAATGTACCCACTCACTGAGGGTAACTTTCTGCTGAGTGGGACTGTTTATTTCACCAGCAGTCTTTAAAGCTCAGTGGGGAAAGTTTCTCTTTCTTCCCATTTTCTCCAAGATAAAAATGGTCATATGGGTGGAAATTTTATAAAAAGGAAGAGGACAGACAGGTTTGCTTACTCAGCTGAGTAAGCAAACTCAGATATTCAGTCTCCAATCTGAGCTATCCCATATACACCATTGTTACCAAAAATTAAAGACAAACGAACCTCCCTATAATTCCATTCTGCATGTAAGTTTGTACTTAACTGGACAGAAATAGTGAAAAATTAGCTGTGTGACCCCCAAAAATGCACAAAGATTAAGAATTTGCCATTTTGTGAGCTCAAAATAGAATCACAGAATGATTTGGTTTGGAAGGTACCTTAAAGACCATCGAGTTCCAATCCATGCCATGGGCAAGGATGCCACCCACAGCATCTGCTTGGACTGAGGGTAAATAGAATACAGAACTGTATTTCTAAAGTACAGCCTGACAACTGATGTTCCAAAACTTCCCAGAAAAGGCTAATTTTGAAGATCTCAGTAAATATGAACACTGTTAGAAATTTATTAGCAAGAAATAAACCAACCTGACTCTGCAGCCCAGGAATCCACTTCTTTCATGTCTTGGCTCTGAAATGTGGTCTGCAAAATAAAAACTACAGCCAGATTTTCATCTATATATGTAAATATTTGCACTTCTAACTAGTGATTTGGAATTTTTGTAAAAGCCTCCAAAGTAAAAAAGTTGGCAATCATTTTAAATAGTATTATTATATGAACTCCTTATGGTGCTCTTGGAATACCAAAACCAAATTCAATTTGAAGTCCATCTTGAAAAATTTCAAAGTGGATTGACTGTTAAAAATGAAAGCTTGAAAAGTTTGGTTGTGCTGAAAAGGATTATACTTGAGAGCAAGTAAAGCAGTGAGCCATGGGGAAAATGAGGAGCAGCCTCACCTTCCTCCTTTCAGATTTCAGTGTAAGTATTAATCTCCACTTGTGCTATCTGGAGCTATTGATGAGACCTGCCAGGTTTTCAAAGGTGATCTTGGTTCATCTGTGTTTAACACAGAACAGACATTTTTGCATGTTTTGGCAAACAAGTGACTCACGTTTCAGTACTGATGACTCAATTTATGGTTTCTCAGGTTGATTTAAATTGAAATCCCCAAGTTCTATCTTGATTTTTAAAGGATGTTTTTTAAGACTAAGTCCAGAGGTTGTAAGCCAACACCATTTTTCAAACCATACAAATCACCCAGAATTTTTCTCCTTTAATTCCTGTACATCCTGCCATTATCAAACCTCCTCTAAGGAACTTTATGGAGTGTCCTATAACTTTTGAGCCTGAGGAGTTCTGGATGCATTCTGTGAACAATACACAGCAAGGTCTGACTTCTGTTTCTGAAGTAACCAGAAACTTTTAACTCTGGAAAGAATGAGCTTAAAGAAAGGAAGAGAAATCCCATAGGTCATATGGGCAGGGACTAGAAGGTGGTCCCAGGAAAATTCAAAAAAAGACAAAAGGAAATATAAAAATAATGAATGTAAAACCCCGTGCCCTCCCCCCCTCCCCCCCATTTGGTTTCTTCCAATATCACAGTGTTTACTTTAGGCTCAGCAGGAGTCTTGAGCCAAAATTAGCAGAGAAACCTCTCAGAACTTGTTTTTATCTTAAGTAGGTTACCTTTTCCTTCTTTATTCTCCCACACAGTCATTCATGGATTTAAGAGCACAAAAAAGCTCTCAAAAGGCTGCAGAGTAATAGTTACTATTTATTTGCTTCTAGCTGAAACTAAGGACTGTGGCCTTGCCTCCAAGGGCAGCATTTTCTTTGGTTTTATATCCACACCCATTTGAACAATCGGCTTTCCAAACAATATTTCACCGAGTTACAGGCCCTGAGTAATGCTGGAATAAAATGAATGATTTTTAAACCCTTGGCAGTGTTTCATTTTCTCCCTGGATTGTGGACATTGCTCACATGAGGGACTGTTCCAGATCTCCAGCTTCTGAGCCTGCCTGTCCCCTCTTCCCCCTGACAGATAACACATCCCCCGTGTTTACTCTCACGGTGAAAAACTTTGTGCAATACCATAAATTTGGGGATGTATCACTGTGCCAATTATTCACAAACTCTGTGTTTTGTGGGGGGTGACACAACAGTAAAGAGGAGTTGTACTGTTGTATTTGCTTTGTGCAGACATTTCATTACAGGCAGCCTTATACACGGGCCACTCAGAATCTTGTTTCTTGTGTCAATAAAATCCAGGCTCCCTCATCTTTCCAGACCTTTCCATAAGATATTTGCAGACTGTGGCATTCAGCCCCACATGCAGATGTAGAAACTGGGCATCCAGAGGGTCCGAGTATCAAGAACTACCAGCCTATGGCTCAGGAGGTGGTGACATGGAACTGTCTTTCATCCATCAGCTTTATTTCAGTATTTAGATGGAAGAACTCCTCTTAAAATGGAAAGCGAAAGTGCTTTTCCTTCTCTTCTTTTCCCAAGCATGGTTACACACACGCACAGAGGTTGCAGGCAACCCAGAGCAGCAGCTGGAATTTCCCCCTGAACAGCAGGGATTGAAGAAGCAGCTGATCACGACAGAAAATGGAACAGATTGTCAAGGGAAATAAATATTTTGGACATTTCTAAAGCAGTGTCCCACTCTGCACAGTCCTTGTTTGCTCCTTGCACTTCTGTCCTGCTGGGTCAGAACATAAAACCTCCTCCAGCTCTCATTAAAACTTCGGAATCTTTATCAAAACCCAAACTTCCAATCCAAGGCTTTTTCCTTTTCTCAGGAACTGTCATTTCTCACGAAAAGCAGAAAGCACCCACCACAGTCTGCAGTTCTGTAGGAACTCCCTTTCCCAGTGGAAAGAGCAGGTTTGAGCTGATTTTAAGCAATTCTTTTCCCTGGGCAGGGATCTGATATGCTATAAACCTGCATTACTTGGGTTGGTTTTCTGTCAGTAGGAAGATATGAGAAAATGTTCTTCATGGGCATAGTTATCTTTTACTGGGTAGAATTTCCAGCACTACAACCCCCTTTGAGTGCTCATCTGTTTAATGGATGTGCAGGGTTGCCCTGTCCTAACAGCCCTAGTCTGTTCAGCACAGTCCAACCTCTCCAATCTGAGAAATCTGTCAATTTTATGGTAAAATATGGAAGTGCAAAAATCTGAGATTATGACATTGCATGCCTCTTCATGCTCTACTACTGACAGACTGAAACAGCAAAAGCAAAAAACTTTCTTTACGGATAACCCATCCTACAAATCAGGTGTGACATCTACCTACAAAGTCCAGCAACACCAATCTCCAAATGCATCTTGGGAACTAAGAAACGTGGTATTTTCCTCCTTTCTGTGCTATCTTTGTCTTCCAAGATGCAAAGGAACTCTCCCGATCTTGCTTCTAGCACTGTAATAAGCAATGAATGGATAGAGAGCAGGAAGCATCCCAAATGTAATCCCTGTTCCATGGACTTGAGAGCCCAAAGAGGATCTATAGTGATAATTTCATGTCTTGATGCAGTGATGAACCTTTAAATGTTGACAATTAGCAGCAAATCTGACTAAAAATTGGTCTATTCTTCAAGAGCAGAAAGAAGGGCAGTGACAGCTCCTGCCGCAGGCGGTCGGGCTGTGGATGCTCCACACCAGCAGTGCTGGTGCCAGTGCTGCCTGCTGTGGTCTCACTGGTTCTCTCACTCTTTGGAGGGACAGGAAACCTTTCAGAAAACTGCCTCTCACTCAGCTCTGGGTTTGCTCAGCTCCTGCTGCAGCAAAATATAGCCCCAACCCCAGCATGGTCTGGAGATACAAACAAAACTTACAGAGCC
This sequence comes from Daphoenositta chrysoptera, assembly GCA_013397915.1. Lineage (NCBI taxonomy): Eukaryota > Metazoa > Chordata > Aves > Passeriformes > Daphoenositta > Daphoenositta chrysoptera. Next base: position 401,072 of record VZRO01000438.1, on the reverse strand, counting down.
TTAGCAGTGCTCACCAGGGTTCATATTTCCACTGCAGGAAGAATTATGGACCACATTTTGTACAGCAGTTAATCTAAGAATGCAATTCTGAATAACCTGATTTTGTATTTAAATAAACCAGCATTCTCCCTGCCAGTGATTCCTTCTTCTCCACTATAATGTAAATAACACTTTATACATTTCATTTTTATGGTCTCTCTGATTGTATCTTACACTTCCCTTCAACAGCAAAAATTATTCATAAATAATAATACATTTTCCCAGTAAAAGGAGAACATTTAGATTATTTTTTCCTCCACTCCTTCAAACACCTTTGCATTGTGTGACAATTACCCATTCACTGGACTCCTGCTGCTGGAACAATTTTATGATTATATTTCCTTGCACCTCTCAGGCTCAGAGGGAAAGAAACCCAGTGCAACATACAGGTATCTGTGAACTCAGTTCTGCCAGTGGCCAGTAAGGACAAGAACCCTGTGCAAGGGAATTGTGCCAATACAGGCTCCTTCCCAGGGAATGCTGAATGCACAGACCCACACAATTTCAGAAATTGGTATCCTGGCATTCCCACAGAGAAACTCTCTCCTGTCCATGGGCCATTATCGTGAATAATTATGAAATCTGAGGCAACCCTGAGCAGCTCACGCCTGGAAGGACTCTCTATCACTTATATTCTATAAATGATACCATTTATCAGTACAGTGACCAGAAATGTTCAGAAAGAGATGTCACACAGAGGCCTCAAGTGTGGCAACATCAGGAAACATCAGGTGGCAGCTTCAGCACATGTAATTCTGTGTGAACAAACGTATTACAGTTTTGTACCATTTTTTGTGCTAAAAAGCATAAAATGAACACAAAACTAGAAAGCACTGTGCTATTAGTCCCCACCACAGTAGTAATTAACTTCTTTAAAATGCTCCAACAGCAACAGGCAGCTTTCAATTTTAAGTGATCACACATTTTCCTACCAATGTACACAATGTTTTAAGAAAGTGTTTTATTAGAGCATGATAATAAATAAATTGTGCTGAAAGCTCCTCTGATTTCTGCACAGAAACACTTGCAGAGATGCAAAAAAAGAGACTTGAAAGCCAAAGCTTAACTGCTGCAGGCAGGACTGGAGAAGCCTGTAAGAGCTCATAATAGAAAGATGGACAAATGGAATTTACCTGGCAGTGGGACACGTGGTGACCTTACAAAACACTTTGCTGAGTGTTGGTGAGCCTCAAGTGACCAGTGCTCAGGGAGCTGGGTTCCATCTAAGTGCTGGGATCTTGACAGCATGTGCCAAATCCTCAAGACAAAGAGTTTTCTTTCCTCTCCATCTCTTGCTGCAGCACCCCTCCAGCAGAAGAGAGCTGGGCAAAAAAAAAGAGGGGGGAAAAAAAGAGAACATATTATGCTATTAGTGTAGCTACAGAGACATTTATAAACCAGCACAGAAAGGGAGCTGCTTTTGAAGCCTGTTGTCTCTTGCAGTACTGCCAAGAATTGGAATCAGTGAGGGCTGATCATATTTATTTCCACAAAGAAACCCCCACCCGCCCTGGGCTGAGTGTCTTTCAAGGAAACTAAAATTTTCTACTGCCAATAACGGAGCTTACATCTAAAAATCAGAAGGGAACAAGAGAAAAGGTTTTTTGGTCGTGTGATGGACAACCTGCACTTCACAGCACAAACCAAGTGCTCTTGGTAGCTCAGAACTCCCCAAAGGAAAAGATGCCTACATGGAAGGTCATCACTTTTCAGGAAAAACTGGGGCCAGCTCCAGGTGGTGTGCAGGAGTACAGATCAACCCCTGCAGCTTTTCCAAGAGTGTCCCTGCATGGAGAAGCAGCAGCAGCTGCCTGCCCGCCCTGCCTGGCTGTGCTGCTGCTTGTTCCTCCCCGTGCACCCGCCAAGACTGAACAGGGCAGAAGCACCAGGGGCTTAAAACCACTCCAGCAGCAGCTGTATTGCATAAAAGCATGGAGGATGTTCTCCCTTAGATCAGTGTAAATCAGCAAAGCCTCCCCTGACAAAGAGTCTGTCGGGGTGAACAAGGCTGGAATCAAGCTGACAACAATTAGGACTCTCTCGCTATTTTTCTCCTCCGCTCCAGTTGTTTGTTCCCCGCCTGCTCCCTGCTTTTGACATGGCAACTAAAACGTATTTGTTCACAGTCTCATGAATCCTTTCTTCAGAGCTTTCCTTAAAATGTTCAGATTTCAGATGGTCACGGGGTTTTGCCTTTGGATTTCAAGCTCCTTGGGGCAGAAACAATGTCAAATCAGTGTGCAGCATCGTGAATGCTAATGAGGCCATGGAAACAGGGATTGTACATACAGTTAACACATCTCCTCTAGTCCACATCCTTTGAGCACTTTGTAATCCAAACTGCCAAGAATCAAGGGCAGTAGGAGCAAGGGTGTCTTGCTCCTTCCATTAGATTTTACAGCTAACAGAGTACTTTTTCTGGTGAGCTGCAGCACATCCAGCCCATGCCCAGACGTATGCTGTGCTCTGTAATCAAGAGACCTTTCTTCCCCTCTGCCACACACCTTAAATCACTGGTTTCAGTCACTTCCAATGTGCCACTCCCTGGAAAAAGTTAATAAGACTCCATAAAAACGCTGTATTATTACAACTTCTGGCAGTGGCCCATCTATACCAATCACCTCAATACAGGATTTTTGGCAGGTATTTACGCTTAATTCTCTACTTAAACAGCTATTTTATTAAGAGTCCACATGTAGTTGCTTGGCATTTCACTTGAGCAAGGATGAACTTGGAACAGACACCTCCTGTGGCAGTGGGTGCTGGGCTCAGAGCGGACACAGGGGATGGCAGCACCCAGAAATCCCAGCCTCCCACTCCAAAGGATGGCGAGCAGGAGATTGTCAGTGGAGCTACATCCCAACCTGACAGCACAACTTTACGCAGGCATGAGGAGGAATCCTTCACTGAATGCCCCAGGATTTTGGGATGGGCAGCTAAAGACCATGTTGTTCAGAAGCCTTCCAGCCTCCCACATGGCAGAAGCTGAGTGAGCTCCTGTGCTGCTGAGGTGACCTTTTCTGCTGCCCTGAGCTCACCCTCACAGGTTCGAATGTTAGCACTTCAATATCAGAATCTAACATGAGCCAGCAGTTCAAAGGTGAAAAGCATTTTACAACAGAATGAAAATCATAACAGTGTTCAGGGACTCAAAATGATTCATTTCCCAAAGGGAAATTATTGGTATTCCCTCTCCAGCAACTCTTCTGGTATCAGTGTCATTAAAAAGAGGGAGTGGGAAGACAGATAAACAAAGTCTTAAAAAGCAAATATGTTCTAACTAGTGGTTATCACCACACTTAATAATTAGGGTACTAATTAAGAGGATAAGTAACACACTAGCTATTAGCTTCTAGTAATTAGTGGTTTTTTCTCTAGATAATAACAAGCTAAAAAGAAAACAAAAAGACCTGAATCCATTTCACCATTCACCCTGTCCACATCATGAAAACCTATTACACATATTAATCACGAGCGCCACAAAGCAACACTTTCAGATTTTGGATGTAGCTCAGTGTTTAAACGTGTGGCTTTTTACATGAATAGACTGGATCTTCTTGATGTCTGCTGGGGTTGCCTTTATATGCACAAGTCAGCTCCTTAAACCACCCAGCCTTAACTCTGGCACGCCAGAGATGGACACACAGAGATCCAGAGCTGGGCAGCACAATGCTGCCACAGCAGGGAGGAAGCACACAGAAATTCTTGCTGAGAGCAGGGCAAACATTTTCCAGGGCAGTGTTCTCATGGGTGGGAGACCTGGATTTAAATACCTGAAGCTAAGTCAGACAGGGAGTGAGGCTGAGGTGTCCCATATCCCTGTCAGGTTATGCTCAAGGATAATTTACCCCATGATTTACAGCCCTTCTGTCTGACACAGGATTTCCTTGTCTTCCTCCTCAAACCATGGCCCTCCAAGTGCTGTAAGAAGGAGAGAGCTGTGCCCAGGTCCAGCTGTGCCAAGGCTGGAAGAGAGGGGTGATTTCCTGGCAGGACACAGCAGAGGCTGCTCTGCCCCTGCCTTGTGGTTCTGTTTGTGCCCTCGGAGCCCTCAGTGGTGATCAGATATCAAAAATTGGTCAAGAGCTGAGCTACATTCTCTGTGTTGGCTTTTAAAACAAACCTTTGTGTGGGTAGATTAATACTCTCAGATTTGCCCATGGATAAGAATATCCATGCAGCTCTATTAGTTACAACAAATCAATAACATAAAATGTGGTGTCTTGCTAAAGCACCTTTTTTTTTCCAAACAGTATGTCAAATTACTGTCTCTGAATACAATGTAGAGGTGTGAGATACCACTGAAATAGAGCCTTGCCTGGGGTAAAAGAAAACCACTCTAGCTTAGTTACACAGCTGTGATCAAAGACAATGAAGAAATCATTCCATCTCGTGTTGCCTTTAGGTTTACCTGTTACATGAATCTTCTCCCAAACTGCTAGAAAGCCCAGGAATGGTTCATTCTCTTCTGTTCTCTTCAGTGAACTGGACTTTCCTTGACTTTTAGAAAAAACACAACACTTGAAACAATGAAATCAAGAGTTATTATCTGCTAAGCCACATTCCTATGCTCTCATACATTTCAGTACCGTTTTATGAGCAGACACACACACGTGCACACACATTGGTCCCACTGGGGAAACAGGGTTGTTTTAAAAAACCCACATAACTACAAGCAAATATGAGCTTCTTAGAGGGTTTCTTTTAATTGGTATTAAAAATGCATCAGTTGCTAAATTTAAAATTGTTGGTAAGTAAACAGTAGGTAGCATTATAGAGAGCCACTTCATAAAATTCTAATTATCCCTTTCCTATTTGTTGTGACATGCCCTCACACAGATTATGGGTTTGGACTGCTGCCCAGTCCTCTGCTTTGAAAATGCAAAGTAAGCAGGAGAGGTTTGTGTAACCTCCAGTTGGGTTTCTGAGCGTGGTGAGGACATTTTGTGAGGCTGCTGCAAGAGAAGGGAGCTCAGGCTGCCTCACCTGCTTCTCCTCACCCCAGAGCAATCAGTGTTTCCCCCCACTGCATGGGCTATCAAGTGGAGCTTCTCCAGACCCTTGCTGACAGGGAAGGGGTGATCCCTACAGAAATGCACTCCAAAATCACTCATAAAGGGTATTTCTCTCCAGATACCCTCCATGGACCCCAGCAGTGTCCCCTCACTCAGGCCTGATGCTGTCCATGCCAGGCTGTTGGGTCAATGCAGTTACCCAGTCATTGCCCACCCTCTCATGGGACAGCAGTTCCTCCTGGTGTTCCCATGCACTCCCTGGGATGTTGGAGAGTGAAATTCAAAACACCCCTCTCAAGTCTTTCAAGTTCCAAGCAGGAAGTAAGGAAGAGGAAAGCCCCAGTGGGTTTGGGATCATCCAAAGCCCCGATGTTCCTTTCAGATGAGCACTTTCTTTCCATGCCCCAATGTTCTGTGTCCAAGTGCACAGGGTAAAAGCCTTCCCAGCATGTTGCAGAGGCAATCTCCCCTCAACTCTGTGAGCTGAATGTGGGTGCAGTGCCCTGAGCATGCCCAGGGCTCAGGGGTGGGAGCAGAGAGATGGGCAAGAGGGACACCCTGGCAACAACCACCCCGTCAGCTCTAACACAGTGCTGTGTACTTAACCTCAAGGCTATTACCATTATCCAGCTTAGCCAAATGAATGTAGTAGAAAAACATTTACAGTTGCCAGAGGATTAATCTTCTGAATGATGCATGGATTTTAGAGAAATGCCTTTGATTTATATAATGCTATACTAGGGGATATAATTTCAATTAGTAATTGCTAATTTTGATTTAGTGTGTTACATACTGGATACAGCAGGTTTATTATGATTATATTATCTAATTTATTATGATTTATATTTACTTTAATGGGAATATATATTAATCAATAGATACTCTGATTAACTAGGGACTATTAACTATCCTGCAACACTGGAATAACACAATCAAGCCAGTAACAGACACAGAGTATCGTCAGATGCTGTGACTGATGCATCTAATTCTGAATTTTACCATGGAATAAATACAAAAAGTAGGTAATGATTATCAGATTCGTAAATGAATATATCTGTTTTAACAGGCAGCATGTCAGATGCAGTAGCTAAGCTACTTGCCCACAGAGTCCAATTCTTCTCCAAGTGAATGATTTATATATTTTAATATGAAATGTATCACTCACCAAACAGCTTCTTTCACTCTGTGATATATAAATTCCACTTGTCAAGCACATTTTGATATTGTAATATATCCTGTTGTCTTGCTTCTTTCATGGGAGTCTGTTTCTAATTCTTTACATGTTTCCTGTCTCAGACTGATATCAGCAGCATCTTTCATAACGTTACTGTCACGATGGCTACACAAAGCCTCTGCTCAGTGCTTTGCACAGAGGTTTGGAAGCAGCTGAGGTGCCCTGGTGACACGGGGACCTGGCTGAGATTCCTTTTGTGCTCTGCTCCTGGGCATGCCCCATGCTGCTGCTTGGCAGCACAGGAAGCTGCTAAAGCAATAAGGAATTGGGAGTTTCATCCAAAAAGACACTCTTTGCCCCAGTCTCTGATGAAAGGTGTGGAGAGCTGTAAGACTGAGAGAAGAAGGACAGGACCTCTGACCCCGCCAAGCCCTTAGGAAGGGCTGTTTGTGAGTCTGTTCCACTGTTTTGATTACAAAAACATGAACCAAGCTAATGTGGGAATAAGGGCTCTGTTTGGATCTTTGGTTTGAAGAATACCTGCAAAAGTTTCAGTGGCACTCTGCTGCCTTGATGGACAGTGTTTCTGTGCTGAGAGCCGGGAAAGAAATCGTGAGCTTAGGCAAAGACCCCTCTCTGCAGAGGCAGGACAAGCATCCCTGGATGCTCCCAGCCCGTGAATTTTTTGACACATGTCAGACAAAGGAGCAGGACATTCCCAGTGTCAGATGGAAGGAAACCAGCACCTGGCTGTGACAGCCATCGACAGCTCCAGTCACAGCAGTAAGGGAAGGGTCACCCCCTTTGCCATCCTTCCTCCAGGACCTGCTTCCAGAGCTGCACTTCTCAGCCTCTTTTCTGCTCAGGACCATCCATATGTCCACCCACGGGAGCTGCAGCCCTCTGTGGCTCTCCTGCGTCTGGAGTTTCCTGGAGGGAACTTTCCTCAGTCTGTAATGACTCAAAAAACACCCTGGGGTCCCAAAACCTGCTTGTTTAATTGCTCCCCCAAAACCTCCACAACCTGCCTATCCAGCACTCTGCACTCTCTCAACCCCCAACAGGCAAGAAACATCCCTAATATCCACCTTGCATTTTCTTTGCTGCAAAATTTAGACCCTTTTGTCTTGCTCTTATGGAGAAGGAGGTAGGGGACAACAGGGTTACAGCCCCATCATCTTTGGGATGGTGGTGTCAGAGCTTTGTTCTGCTGAAACTCCGCTCTTGCTCACAGATCGCTGTTTCTGACCCCTCCTCTTTCTTACTGCAGGTCACTTTGCCTGGGAGGAGAGGGGAGAGCAGACATTTGGCTGAATCACAACATGCAGAGGACCTATGGTACCAAAAGGGGAGAAGGAATTGTCACCTGTGGACTTCTGTGATTATAAATCATGCCAATGGCAGAGGGTCTCTGTCAGCTGAGACCAAAAATAAGACTCCCAATTCAGCAAAATTAATTGAAAAACTTTGGATAAACAGAGGAGAGGGCAATCCATCCTTTGATTACCAAAACCAAACTTCTTAACTCCTCCAAGGAAGATATAGAAAAGACAAAATGTGTTAATCAACAGGACTTCCAGGGCTGAGTGTGCCAAAAAAGCCACTATTTGCAGAGTGAGCAAAAGCATATGAAGAGCATATGCAGCAGAGGAAAACAGAGGCTAGGTCCAGCAATAAAAAAAAGTCAAAATAAAACACCCCCAGAGTAAAGATTTGAAAACCATATGCAGGTTTCTAGGTAACCAGCCCTATTTTTCTGATGCACTGAGGACTGACTAGGTCCCACTGAAATCAGTAAGGGGCTGTTGATTGCCTGGTACTTTTGAAAATCAGGCCAATCCTCCAGGAGCATGAGCAGGGGTTGAAATGCCTGATTATGCCCCATTTGAAGTGTGATACACAGTCTGATCCCATCTGAGCCTCGACACACAGCACTGTGCCTGCTGTTCAGAATCTTGTCTCTCAACATGCACATCCTCTGCAAGGATGAGAGCAGAACCTCCCTGCCACAATCAGACCAGGGATGGAAACCTCTCTTTCCATCACCATACATTCCACCCCCCTTATAAAATTGAATATATCAGCTGCAATTATGAAAAGAAAAACCCTTCATAGATGCTGCAGCACATCATCAAACACTGTATGTCATATAATGCAGAGATAAAGCAATGGAAGCCTAAATTTGCAGGTAAATGAAACCTGCATGTAACAGTGACCTGTCCTAATCTACTTACAGGCAGACAGTGAGCAAAAGGTGAGGAAAGGGTGAGGCAAACAAAGTTAAATACAAGCTTGACAGAATATAATTCCTAATTTAAAAAATCCTCCAAATATTGGCGGTGAAGTTTTATCTTTCCAGTGCTGGCTACTGCTGTGCTTCAGTGAGCACTTTGGATTTGGGGCAGGTTCTCTGCTCACTGCTCTTCCCTTTATTCCCATTTGGTGCCCAGTGGCTGTGTTGGGAATTGTGCTGTGTCCTTCCATGAACACCTTCCCACCTGAGGCAAGCTCTGGCACCCACAGGCAGTGATTTACTGCTGAATCACGCAACAGAACTGGCTATATCCTTTATAAATTCATAAATCCCAAGGAGGACAGTTTTCCCATTATGGCTCAGCTTTGTTTCAGTGTGTAACCCCCATTGCTGAAGGAGACACAATAAATCCTGGGGCTGGGAAATCCATTGTATTTATATATGAGGCTGCTTTTGGTCTCCATTTCCCAGTCACAAATAAACCAAGATCTTTTGAGTTTGCCACGGGGGTATTTATAGATTGCAAATGGTGGCACATAAAATCAATTGCCTCCTACATTTTCTTTGGGACATTTTATTGTTTCCTGTAAGTCAATGAATATTTTTCCCATCCTACAGACTCTTTTCCATGTGGAAAAAGTCTGGATGATCTTAGGTTTTCTTCATACTCTTCCTTTATACTTGTAAGGCTGTGATTTATGCATACACAGTCCTGCCCTTCTTGCAGCAGACAGAAGCAGCATGAGAAATTATTTCTATTATAATAAAATAGTTTTTTGTTTGTCACTTTTCTGTGTCCTACCTTCTAATGCCTCTCTTTGAAGTTACTTGGATAACATAATCACAGAAATCCCTATTATGCATTTCTAAAAATGATCAGCCCAAGAATTTTTGAGAGTTTTGGGCAGTACCATTGTATCCAGAGGTGTTAGACACAGTCCCAACACAAAATTAGTATTTCCCAAAGTCCAGACACCACACAGCATAAACCTGCAGGTTTTACAGGAGCTGCAGCCACAGAGTTATAGACACTCCTCTGGTCCCCAAGAGTTAAATATCAACAGTCTTAGAGGAACACAAGAGGAAACAACTCCCATTATAAAATCACTCAAAAAGTTAAGAAGAAAACTTACCTGAGCTGTGTGTGAGCTGTGTGAAGGGAGCTTCTCTCTTTCCAGACCAAATCAACAAGGTGTCATGGGGAATGGGGTCATCCTCTAAACTTAAAATCTGACAAAGAATATAAAAACCAATGCAGATTGTATCAGTAGTTAACTTGATGGAAACAACAGCAAAATAATCTAATATCTTTTCTTCTTTTACCTCCTGCCAATTGTGTCTTTAGACACAATTCAGAAGAGAGGATCTATCTGTACAATGTGTGTGCTTTTGGATAGTCAGATATCAGTGTCAGGTACTGTGCATGGACTGGTCTGTGGAAGTGTGGGACATGCACAAGTTCCTGAAGAACAAAAACCCCCCAAACTTCTGTTTCTTTATGTCCTTCCCTGGTGTGGCTCTGCTGCCCAAATGGCATGTCAGGATTTTCTCTAAGTTCAGCTCCATCCCAGGACAGTTTTGCAGCAATCCTGTCAATTGCAGCTGTACCAGCAGGACTAATTCACTAGGTGCTGATGAAAAACTCAAGTATTTGAAAAGTGCTGCTTTTTTATTATTATTCACATGCTCAAAATGCTCAATAAAGGTCAAGGATTTTTATTCTTTTTCTTTAAAGTAAATGCATTTATACTAAAAGATTTGAAACAAATTTTGCTTACTGTTGAAACAGCTTTATGTTCAAATTACTGAAATATGAGAAAGGAGTTGTTGAATAGTGTAGCTTATCCTTATTCTTTGACTTATTTACTACTTTCTGCTGTACTTTGCAAACCTTAAAGATAATTCTATAACTCTCTGCAATCATATTTCTACATGTGAATTTTGGTGTGGAGATCTTGCCTTTTCTGTATATAGGCTTGAGCAGGATGTCTGAAGAGTACCTAGAGCATCAACACAGACATATCTGTTAAAAAAGAAGGCAAAAAGCACTATAATTTCTTCTGCATCTGACAACCAGAGCTGCTCATTATGCAGAACATCAGTGACAAGAGCAGGAGGAGAAATACAGGGTGCAGTATGTGCTCAGGTTAAGTGAGAAGTGATTAACACGTTTTCCCAGTCAGATTCTGACTGGTTTGAAGCTCTAGTAATCTTCTGGCATTTGATTAATCTTTTCATTTCTAGAGCAGCAGCTGTAAAGATCAGAATTTAGACAGGACTACAAATGATGCAAGATTAGCAGGCCTTGAGCTCCTCATATGAAGGATATAAAGCTGCTAACAGGGTATAAATAGGTGTAGCCACACAGGAGGCTGAGAAAGGCTGAAGATGCTGATCAGGGAGCAGCATCACAAATCCAGGCTCCAAGAGATCGTTCCATAGCAGGGAGGTGTAGAGGGCTCTGTTTACCTGGCCACAGATTCCCAGCTCGGCACTGGGAAAGACAGCAGGAATGAAGACGAAAAATAATAAAGGGAAGTTGAACTAATGGTTTGATTTGGCAGCTGGTGCTTTGTGCTGAAGACAATACAGTTGTGCTGTAGGTTAGTTTAGCCCAGGACATAAACTGCAGAAGATTGTTCAGGAGATGATTTGCTCAGAATATCCAGCCAGGAAAACCTGGACACATTGCATCCCTTTCTGAGACACCAATGGCCTCTAGGAGAGTTGTTCTGACTCCCAGGACTGCCTCCCACCCCATGTCTGCTGCACCCCCTTTGTGTCCCACATGGCCCAGCACTTCAGTCACCACCCAAAGTGTCCAGGGCAGCTCTTCCTTTTCGATTCCTGCTTCTCTCCCAAGTGCACACAGAAACGTGCAGACAGCAGGGGCTCAGCACCTCTGCCTCCCCTTTATCCTCTGCCCTTCCAGCTGCCAGGGCATCTCCAGCTGCAGCAGACACACAGAGTAAATTCTAGGACCAAAAAAGGGCAGGCAAAGGGAATACAGCTGGAATTTCAGATTTGCTTTTTAGCCACATCCTTCCCAGAGACAGTGCAGGCACCTTCAGGTCTCCTAATTGCAGACCTAAAAACCCTAACCTCACCTCCCGATAGTCAAGTGAAATTAGCTATTCTGTAAAGCTCAAAAATGCAGCAATTAGACTGAACTCACTTTTAAAGTCCCCACTAGCAACTGATCTCTGCAGGACAAGTGCAGTATTCCCCTCTGATTTTCAGGTATTTGTAGAGTACAACAATAGCAGGTGAAAGGCTCGGGTGCTTTGTACCAAAAATACTTTGCCCATGCGCTGTCGTGTCCAGCTCACACAGAAACCCCATGTTTAGAGAAAGATGTTTTGACAAAGAGGCAAAACGATCTGTTGCAGGTAGAGAAACGCCGCTGGAAGCCCGGGGAGATGAGAGAGCTGAGCCCCCGGAGCCGCAGCGCTGTGCTTGGAGCACGACCTCCCTGCTCCGGGGATGGGGAAAGGCTGCTTTCCTCGCCCTGCCTCCAAGCAGCTGACTGGAACACCAGCCTTTCTTTTCATAGGACAAGAAATTAGGTCAAAACTTTCTAGGAAATTTCCGCCGCCTGTTTTAGAACGCGGTTCAAAAGATCAAAGGAGAGGAATTCTATAGAAACCCGTGTGCAACCTCGTGTGGAAGCGAGGCATTATCGGGAAGAAATCCCGTGCCTGAGCAGTGCTGAGCTGACAGCCAGGGGCTCACCTGGAACAGAACCTCGGCACGGCTCTGCAGCTGCAGAAGGGAAAGCAGAGAGAGCAGCCCTTGGAGCAGCCCTTCCATCAGCACCTGCCCCAAGGACAGAGGCACCACTCGTTCCTTCCATCAGCACTGTGGATCCTTCCTCGCTGCTCCCAGCTCTGCCAGCAACTTGGCTGCAAAGAGCCCCTTCACGCTTTCACCAACAGCAACAAATCTTCCCCGAGCAGTGCAGTGTTTATCAGTAGTTAGAGCTCCTCGCTCGTGTTCAGTGTTGAATTGTTCTTCCTTCCAAAGCACTATTTTGATTAGGTGATCTCTTCCCTGAAAAAAAAAAACCAACAAAACTCACTTAGGGCCAGATCTAAAAAAAGCTATTAGACTCCTGCTTAATTTAAATGCATAACAGCAGGCAACTCAGCCTAATTCTCCACTTGAGCACACAGTTTCCTGATTTATACACACAAGTGGAATAGCTTTTGCAGATGCATGTTTTGCCTTTTGCTTTATCCTCCTTGTTTTTTAATAACTTTACTATGATTTTCTTAATTCAGACTTAAATTAGACAAACAATCATTTGGGACACAGCCTGCATGGACCAATTTCCTCCAGTGGCTTTGAAAATGGAGTTCACTGGACTTCTTTTATCCCAAGTCACCTTGTGGTCTTTTGGTGCAGCCCTACATTAGAGAGAGAACCTTGTTGTGAGTTGTGGGGGCAAGGGAAAAGCAGAGGGTTTAACTCCACATGTCCTAAAGTCCTTCCAGGCTCCCAGAGGGAACACTGAATTGCACACCAAGAAGACTTTTATCACTGATAAATCTTCTTGCAATTTCCACACTGATGTCTCCACAGGTTCCTTTGATTCATGAGGTCATTTGTCTGTTGACACTTGATTGAATTAACTGCTCTAGAAGAGCATTTCTGTCCCAGAGCAGGGAAGGGGGTTTTAACTCTTTTTTGATAGCTGTAGTTGAAACAAGTGGTTGGACATGAAGCTCATCTCTACATGATGGATAGATTTCAAAATGTTCCAGAGACAACTTTCTTTAGAACATTCAAAAGACACAAAGAACTCCTTGATCAATGAACAGTGGATATTTTTGCACAGAGGAGAACATCAGGTTGCAGGATGTAATATTAGATAAATATCCTAAGCATGTAATTACCACTGATTGTAATTTATGCTGCAATACAGCTTGGCTAGCATCAGTTCCCAAAACATTTCCACCTAATCATGCAGTTCTTTCTAAAAGGGCACCAGAATGTGGAAACTCAACAACTGATCCTTGAAAGTATCCATGAAAGATACTTGCAGGTTGGACTCTTAATTGCCACAGCGTTAAACTTTCTTAAAGCCCTTAAACATCAGAATTTCAACATCTACTTATGTAAAATTGTGCTATTTTAAGTTTTTATTTCATTCAATATTGTATTACCTCTTTTAAGACGTGTTGTACTCCATCATTAATATTTTCTTGGTTTTTTTCTGGCATTGATTCCCTGATTTTTTTTTTTTTTTTTTTTTTTTTTTCCACTTTTCTTCAAAGGCCCACACCCCCCAGCAGG